>WNGS01015441.1:275013-292617 GCA_020271785.1 Procambarus virginalis | reverse complement strand
AGAGTAGCTTAGGCTATTTCTACCACCTCTTTAGCCTCATGCTGTCCTTCTCATATTTTTAGCATCATCAGCAAACATTGAGAGGAATGTGTCTATACCCTCCTGAAGATCATTCACGTATATAAAAAAGATAGGACTGAGTTCATATGTCATATGTTCATATGACATATGAACTCATATGTTCATATGAGTTCATATGTTCATATGTCATATGTTCATATGGTTTAGTTCACAACCCGGTGGGATTCTGCTAGTGACTTCACCCCCATCCTGAAACCTCACCTCACACAGTAACTCTGCTTCCTGTTTCTTAGGTACTCCATTATTAATTGGAGCACCGTAATAGTTACTCCTGCATGTTTCTCCAATTAATGCACCAGCCTCTTATGGGGTACCCTTCTCTTTCTTGCTTAATCTTTGTCAACTAGTCATAAAATTCTACTACGCTTGTGAGGCCAGATTTGCCGTCCCTAAACCCATGTTGGTGGTGTGTTTCGAAGTCCATTCTTTCTAGATGTGTTACTACATTCTTTCTCACAATCTTCTCCGTCACCTTGCATGGTAGACAAGTTAGGGACACTGACCTGCAGCTAAGTGCCTCTTGCCTGTCGCCTTTTTTGTTTACTGACACTATATTGACTCTCTTCCAAATTTCTGGTAGGTATTTTTTCCAGTGACTTACTAGATACCATGGAAAGTGGCAAACACAGGGATCCTGCACACTCTTTTATTATCCATGGAGAGATTCCGTCAGGTCCAACAGCCTTTATCAAGTCCAGTTCCAACATTTACCTCCTAAATTCAACTCTGGTCATTTGTAACTAATCCAAAGCTACATGATTGATTACCGCCTCTCATAGTTCAGGGACTTCTTTTTGTTCTACTGTGAAGACCTACTGGAATCTCTTGTTGAGTTCTTCACACATCTCTTTATCATTTTATGTGCACCTGTCCTCAAATGTTCTCAGTTTTATCACCTGTTCTTTCACTGTTGTTTTCCACCAAATGTGACTGAAGAGCAGTTTTGGGTCGGCATTGTCTGTATATGCTGTCATTTTCATATTGTCTCTCTGGTTCTCTTCTCACACTGAGGCATTCATTCCTGACCTTCTGGTATCTCCATCTGCTCTCTGGCGTTCTGTTATATCTGAAGAACATCCACGCCCATGTATTTAATTGATTTGCAAGCTTAAGTATTTCACAAATTTCACTTTTGCTTTAATTTTTTTTTTTAACTTTGAGCAGGGATTAACTTTTTTTAATGCCTTTTCACAATTTCACAATGTGACGTAAGCCATCATGTCTTGCCCAGACTTTACTCTGAATACTGGTTTTCAAGGTATTTCCGTTAAGAATTTTCTTACCTCTTTATAATTTCTCTTTCGGAAATTTCCTTTCTGGTCCCCGCAATGTGTGTACTGGGTGGTTGGTCCTGTACCACACTACACCTGTGTGTACTGGGTGGGTGGTCCTGTACCACACTACACCTGTGTGTACTGGGTGGTTGGTCCTGTACCACACTACACCTGTGTGTACTGGGTAGTTGGTCCTGTACCACACTACACCTGTGTGTACTGGGTGGGTGGTCCTGTACCACACTACACCTGTGTGTACTGGGTGGGTTGTCATGTACCACACTACACCTGTGTGTACTGGGTGGGTGGTCATGTACCACAGTACACCTGTGTGTACTGGGTGGGTGGTCATGTACCACAGTACACCTGTGTGTACTGGGTAGGTGGTCATGTACCACAATACACCTGTGTGTACTGGGTGGGTGGTCATGTACCACAATACACCTGTGTGTACTGGGAGGGTGGTCATGTACCACAATACACCTGTGTGTACTGGGTGGGTAGTCATGTACCACAGTACACCTGTGTGTACTGGGAGGGTGGTCATGTACCACAGTACACCTGTGTGTACTGGGTGGGTGGTCATTTACCACAATACACCTGTGTGTACTGGGAGGGTGGTCATGTGCCAGAATACACCTGTGTGTACTGGGTGGAGGCAACCTGAGGGTGTGTAGGGTGAAGAGAACCTCCCGTGCTGTTCTGACCAGGGTAGACTGTACAGTAGTGAAGCTGTGTTTGTTTTCCTGTCAGTAAACTTTGTCATTATACTGAGATCTTCTGTTGTGTCCTTTCCAAATTCTTAAACATTCTTTCGCGGGAGTGCATCACAACACATTAGTTGGTTGCAGCCTAAAGTTTGATCTTAGGAACACTTGAAAACAACGAGACCGTACCAGTCTGGGCGTTATGATGAGATGAGCTAGCAGCTGTTATCTAACTTAACACAATACAAGCAACTCCAATATCTCGTCCAGATTAACCTATTATGTAACAGTAAAATTGAAAGACAACCAGTCCTAAGGAAATGATAGTACTTACAACAACACTGGTGTAGCATGTATATGGACACTTACAGCAACACTGGTGGAGCGTGTATATGGACACTTACAGCAACACTGGTGGAGCGTGTATATGGACACTTACAACAACACTGGTGGAGCGTGTATATGGACACTTACAACAACACTGGTGGAGCGTGTATATGGACACTTACAACAACACCGGTGGAGCGTGTATATGGACACTTACAGCAACACTGGTGGAGCGTGTATATGGACACTTACAACAACACTGGTGAAGCGTGTATATGGACACTTACAGCAACACTGGTGAAGCGTGTATATGGACACTTACAGCAACACTGGTGGAGCGTGTATATGGACTCTTACAGCAACACTGGTGAAGCGTGTATATGGACACTTACAACAACACTGGTGGAGCGTGTATATGGACACTTACAGCAACACTGGTGGAGCGTGTATATGGACACTTACAACAACACTGGTGGAGCGTGTATATGGACACTTACAGCAACACTGGTGAAGCGTGTATATGGACACTTACAACAACACTGGTGGAGCGTGTATATGGACACTTACAACAACACTGGTGAAGCGTGTATATGGACACTTACAACAACACTGGTGGAGCGTGTATATGGACACTTACAGCAACACTGGTGGAGCGTGTATATGGACACTTACAGCAACACTGGTGGAGCTTGTATATGGACACTTACAACAACACTGGTGGAGCGTGTATATGGACACTTATAACAACACTGGTGGAGCGTGTATATGGACACTTACAACAACACTGGTGGAGCGTGTATATGGACACTTACAACAACACCGGTGGAGCGTGTATATGGACACTTACAGCAACACTGGTGTAGCATGTATATGGACACTTACAACAACACTGGTGGAGCGTGTATATGGACACTTACAGCAACACTGGTGGAGCGTGTATATGGACACTTATAACAACACTGGTGGAGCGTGTATATGGACACTTGTACTCACTTGTACTTTTGTACACTTGGAATACCAGAGAGAGATCGTGCTAGGGACTTAAACATTAACTACTAATCCAAACGTAACCTGTTCAATAGTTATACAAACATTTCAGGCCTAATAATTGCCATCTAAGCCCAAAGTCAATACATATATGCTAGATTAGTCCTAGGAAAGTTAGTTTTGTAGTTTCTTTCTCCCTGTGTCACAAAAAATTTAGTGCACAAAGCACTATTTTCACAAGTGTGCAACATCTATGTGTGTACGTTCCTCACAGAGGTTCCTATAATCACGTGTGTTTGCGGATGAACAGACTGAAATAAATAAAATAATATTCTACCGAGATTTAGAGAAGGAACACACATGACCACATACCATGGCTTTCGGGGCTGCTGTTGGTGGTAGTGTGACGGGAATCTGGATAAATCCCCTGACATGGGAGGCGGGAGGCGGCGTCAGCGGGGGACAGTCTCCCACTACGTGGTCTTCATCAATGGGCAGGTCCCGTGCAGACAGTTCGTGCTCCGATGTTCCTGAGAACTGTATTCGCCCTCGTGACACAACCTGTCGTAAAGTGTCTCATTATATTCAATACCACAGACAGTTTAGTTATGTAAATTATTTGCTGGCTTGAAACCATTTCCATGAATGAGGTAGCAAAGCCTGGCCTGTATAGCCACGTAATACTGACACACTACATTTACCTTCATCATTCTAAAAAAGTGTATGATAGCGTACTGCCTCTTGATACTAAGACACATCTAAGACGCAGTGTTTGAGTGTGTACTGCCTCTTCATACTAAGCATCTTCATACTCTTATCCTCCACATACTAAAACACTGAAGGTATAGCCTCCACATACTACAACACTGCACGTATAGCCTCCTCATACTAAGACAGTGCAGGTATAGCCTCCACATACTAAGACACTGCAAGTATAGCCTCCATATATTAACACACGGAAGGTATAGCCTCCTCATACTAAGACACTACAGGTATAGCCTCCACATACTAACACACTACAGGTATAGCCTCCACATACTAAGACACTGCAGGTATAGCCTCCACATACTAACACACTGCAGGTATTGGCTCCTCATACTAAGACACTGCAGGTATAGCCTCCACATACTAACACACTGCAGGTAGAGCCTCCACGTACTAAGACATTGCAGGTATAGCCTCCACGTACTAAGACATTGCTGGTATAGCCTCCACGTACTAAGACACTGCAGGTATAGCCTCCACGTACTAAGACACTGCAGGTATAGTCTCCTCATACTAAGACACTGCAGGTATATCCTCCACATACTAAGACACTGCAGGTATATCCTCCACATACTAAGACACTGCAGGTATAGTCTCCTCATACTAAGACACTGCAGGTATATCCTCCACATACTAAGACATTGCTGGTATAGCCTCCACGTACTAAGACACTGCAGGTATAGCCTCCACGTACTAAGACACTGCAGGTATAGTCTCCTCATACTAAGACACTGCAGGTATAGCCTCCTCATACTAAGACACTGCAGGTATAGCCTCCTCATACTAAGACACTGCAGGTATAGCCTCCTCATACTAACACACGGAAGGTATAGCCTTCTCATACTAACACGCTGCTGGTTTAGCCTCCACATACTAACACACTGCAGGTATAGCTTCCACATGCTAAATGGTACAATATCAACGCTTGCTATGGAGTGGGGTGTGGGGATATCGACGCCATCATTCGACCTGCACTTCAACTCCAAGGCATAAGATGAGACGCATACAACGCCATCTGTTGGCGGAGGTGTTGAACTTGGGAAAACTCCTGTTTCATACCTCAGTTAAGAGGTGAAGTAGATGATGAACACCTCTCGTGGGTGACGTAACGATATCAACGCCACCTAGATTGTGCATCCAATTACATTTTACAGTTCCGATAATGTGCATATTGCCTCCTCATACTAAGATACCGTCCATATAGCCTCCTATTACTAAGATACTGTGCATATAGCCTCCTATTACTAAGATACTGTGCATATAGCCTCCTCATACTTTGATGCTGGTGCATATAGCCTCCCCATACTAAGGTACTGCGCATACAGCTTCCTTATACTAAGATACTGGGCATATAACCTCCTCATATAATATACTATGCATATAACCTCCTCATACTAAGATACTGTGCAAACAGCCTCCTCATACTACGATGTTGTGCATATATCCTCCTCATATTAAGATACTGAGCATATAGCCTCCTATTACTAAGATACTGTGCATATAGCCTCATCACATAAAGATACTGTGCATACAACCTCATCATACTAAGATACTGTACATATAGCCTCCTAATACTAAGATACTGTGCATATAGGCTCCTCATACTAGGATACTGTGCATATAGGCTACTCATACTAGGATACTGTGCATATAGGCTACTCATACTAGGATACTGTGCATATAGGCTACTCATACTAGGATACTGTGCATATAGGCTACTCATACTAGGATACTGTGCATATAGGCTACTCATACTAGGATACTGTGCATATAGGCTACTCATACTAGGATACTGTGCACATAGGCTACTCATACTAGGATACTGTGCATATAGGCTACTCATACTAGGATACTGTGCATATAGGCTACTCATACTAGGATACTGTGCATATAGGCTACTCATACTAGGATACTGTGCATATAGGCTACTCATACTAGGATACTGTGCATATAGGCTACTCATACTAGGATACTGTGCATATAGGCTACTCATACTAGGATACTGTGCATATAGGCTCCTCCCAGGAAACACAAAACGTTGTGGCAACTTCCACTAACGTTTCAACAGGGTCGTGGGAAAGATAAGTTTCATGTGTCGTTCAACAGGCACATGAGGACCCATTAACACAAGAATGGTAGAAATGTTTCTGTATGTAATAAGGTAGATGCTGCCTTTTCTAACACTAGTTTCACCTTTATATATTAAAAAAAAAATTTGTTCATGTTTAAATATTAAATTTATGAACATTACATATATAAATTGTAAATGTTGTTCCATATCTGTATGAAATATTCCTAAAACATTTAGTTACTCGATGATTGGATTATAAATTTTTTATATATAGCTAATATATTCACTTATATAATACTATTTGTTCCCTTATATATTATAGTGCTGGTATTGTACAGCACTAGCGAACTGTACAAAAACTGATACACTAGCCCACACACTGTGTGTAGGTGTGTGTTGCCGGGTGAGGGTGTTGTGTGTGTGGGTGTAGTCATGTGTGGGTATAGCCGGGTTGAGGGTGTAGCCGGGAGAGGGTGTAGCCGGTTGAGAGTATAGTTGTGTGAGGGTGTAGTCGTGTGTGGGTGTAGCTGGTTGTGGGTGTAGTTGTGTGTGGGTGTAGCCAGTTGAGGGTGTAGTCGTGGGAGGGTGTAGTCGTGTGTGAGTGTAGCCAGTTGAGGTTATAGTCGTGTGTGGGTGTAGCCAGGTGTGAGTGTAGCCAGTTGAGGGAGTAGTCGTGTGTTGGTGTTGTCGTGTGTTGGTGTTGTCGTGTGTAGATGTAACCGGGTGAGGGTGTAGCTAGTTGAGGGTGTAGTGTGTGGGTGTAGCCGGGTGTGAGTGTAGCCGGTTGAGGGTATAGCCGGGTGTGGGTGTAGCTGGTTGAGAGTATAGCCGGGTGAGGGTGAAATCGTGTGTGAGTGTACGCGGGGGAGGGTGTAGCCGGGTGTATGTAGACGAGTACAGCAATGAAGGGGAAGGCTTAGTGAATTGTCACAGGATGCTGTCAAACCGTCAGTGCGTCCTTTCAATGCCATATTTTGGTTTATTATCTTAAGGGCACGTTATATATGTACAAATGTTTCAACTTATATTAAAAAACAGCAAGGAAAAAGTTATTACACAGTTTAAAATGATTATCTTGATATAAATTGCTTATGTTGGGATTTAAATGAAAAAAATAGGCACATTAAAATGGCAGCCGAGCAATACAGACACAGTTACTGGCAGGTCAAACTACCCCCACCCCTCCTCTGTTTGGTAAAAAAACTGAATTACACGACACACACTACAACTACTACACACACACAACCACTATCACGCCACCGCTACCACGCTACTACTACCACCAACACCACTACCACCACTACCACACAGCCACCACTACAGGCGCCGGTGGCTGTGTGGATAGCATGCTGGAAATGTAATCCTGTGGCCCGGTTTCGATTCCCGGCGCCGGTGAGAAACAAAAATGGGCAGAGTTTCTTTCACCCTAGTGCCCCTGCTTTTTAGCAGTAAATAGTGTCGGGGTTTCACGGTTCTTGTTAGTGAAGGGTTAAAGCAACAGTAGAATGGATCTCCTCTCCAGGTGGTTGCTCGACAATAACCCTTACTCACCGTCGTTCTACGGGTCTTCCCTCGATCCTCTAGGCTGCACTGCACGCCCCGGAGAGTACCCCAGTCGATCTCACAACCGGCCTTAAGTTGTAAGATGAGTGGAGACACAGATCGTTCCCTCAATCTGTGGCCCGCCCCAACACAGAACTCTCACACAGCCTTCAAGGACGCCAACTGGTGTTTTTAGGTGTCCAGTAACACTGCAGTGGTGAGGTGTAATTGTGGTAATTGTGGTAAGAGCAATTTCAAATAGTGTGGTCTCAGGCAAGTCACTCTGTTTTACTTCCTTACACGGTCACAAGATAAATGGAGGGGATGATATCAAACACCAAAGAGTTTTGGTATTTACTTAAAAGACAACGAGAAATATATATGCATCAATGTATCAGGAACAAAGTATAGCAGCTGCCCACTCCGCCGCAAATAATGACAAATAATCCTGAACGCACCAAATGGTAACACACAGCAACCCCTCGCGTCACCTGTCAAAGTCAGCTGACNCCTGTTTTCCTCCAGCTTATGCATCAACCTTTTATGGGGTACTGTGTCAAAGGCTTTCCGACAGTCCAAAAAAATGCAGTCCGCCCACCCTTCTCTTTCTTGCTTAATTTTGTCACCTGATCGTAGAATTCTATCAAGCCTGTAAGGCAAGATTTACCCTCCCTGAACCCATGTTGATGGGTTGTCACGAAGTCTCTTCTCTCCAGATGTGTTACTAGGTTTTTTCTCACAATCTTCTCCATCACCTTGCATGGTATACAAGTTAAGGACACTGGCCTGTAGTTCAGTGCCTCTTGTCTGTCACCCTTTTTGTATATTGGTACTACATTAGCAGTCTTCCATATTTCTGGTAGGTCCCCCGTTTCCAGTGACTTACTATACACTATGGAGAGTGGTAAGCAAAGTGCTCCTGCACACTCTTTCAATACCCATGGCGAGATTCCATCCGGCCCAACAGCTTTTCTCACATCCAGCTCCAATAGGTGCTTTTTGACCTCATCTCTTGTAATTTCGAACCTATCCAAGGTCACCTGGTTTGCTGCCACCTCTCCCAGCGCCGTGATATCTCCCTGTTCTATTGTAAAGACCTCCTGGAACCTTTGTTGAGTTCTTCACACACCTCTTTGTCATTCTCTGTGTACCTGTCCTCGCCCACCCTAAGTTTCATCACCTGTTCCTTCACTGTTGTCTTCCTCCTGATGTGACTGTGTAGTAGCTTTGGTTCAGTCTTGGCTTTATTAGCTATATCATTTTCATACCTTTTCTCAGCTGCTCTTCTCACACTGACATACTCGTTCCTGGTTCTCTGGTATCTCTCTCTACTTTCTGGTGTTCTGTTATTACGGAAGTTCCTCCATGCCCTTTTGTTCAGCTCCTTTGCTTTCATACATTCCCTATTAAACCACGGATTCTTCCTTTGCTTCTCTGTTTTTTCCTGTCGGGCTGGGACAAACCTGCTTACAGCCTCCTGACATTTTTGGGTGACATAGTCCATCATGTCTTGTACGGACTTGGTTCCGAGTTCTGTGTCCCAATGTATATCCCATAGGAATTTATTCATCTCCTCATAGTTTCCCTTTCGGTACGCCAGCCCTTTGGTTCCCAGTTCTTTTTTGGGGTGATAATTCCTAGCTCAACCAGGTACTCAAAGCTCAATACACTATGATCACTCATTCCCAGGGGGCTTCCAACTTAACTTCCCTTATATCCGGCTCATTTAGGGTAAATATCAGATCAAGCAAGGCTGGTTCATCCCCTCCTCTCATTCTTGTCGGTCCCTTGACGTGTTGACTTAGAAAGTTTCTTGTTGCCACATCCAGCAGCTTAGCTCTCCATGTGTCTGGGCCTCCATGTGGGTCTCTGTTCCCCCAATCTATCTTCCCATGGTTGAAGTCTCCCATGATTAGAAGTCTGGATCCGTTCCTGCTAGCCACAGAAGCTGCTCTCTCTATTATATTGATGGTGGCCATGTTGTTTCTATCATATTCCTGTCTGGGTCTTCTGTCATTCGGTGGGGGTTATATATGACTACTATTATAATTTTCTGTCCTCCAGTTGCTATGGTGCCTGATATGTAGTCACTGAAACCTTCACAGTTCTGAATTACCATCTCTTCGAAACTCCAACCTTCTCTTAGTAGCAAAGCCACACCACCTCCTCCTCTCCCTTCTCTCTCTTTCCTCACTACATAGTAGCCCTGTGGAAACACTGCATTTGTTATGATTTTCGTTAGCTTTGTTTCTGTGAGTGCTATTATGTCTGGGTTTTCTTCTAGTGCCCATTCTCCAAGTTCACTAGTTTTATTTGTAATCCCATCTATGTTAGTGTACATCGCCTTGAAGCTCACTTTCTTCTGTTCATTTTCATATCCCTTTCTTGGCGAGTATTCTCCTGGTGTGGGAAGCTGTTCCGTGGGTGAGAGGATCTGTGAGGTGGTTTGCAGGGTCTTAGAGGAGTTTGGGGTGTGGGGTGGGGGTTTAAGGGAAGGAGGGACAGGTAGGGTGTGGGTTAAGGAGATAGTGGGAACATGGAGGATACATGGTGAGGGGGGAGGAGGGATAGGGAGGGTATGGGATGAAGGGGGAGGGGGGACAGGGGGGGAAAGGTGGGAGGGGGACATGATGGGAATGGGGAATGTGTGTGTGTGTGTGTGTGTGTGTACTCACCTATTTGTGCTTGCGGGAGTTGAGCTTTGGCTCTTTGGTCCCGCCTCTCAACTGTCAATCAACTGGTGTACAGATTCCTGAGCCTACTGGGCTCTATCATATCTACATTTGAAACTATGTATTGAGTCAGCTTCCACCACATCACTGCCTAATGCATTCCATCCGTCAACTACTCTGACACTGAAAAATTTCCTTCTAACGTCTCTGTGGCTCACGTGGGTACTCAGTTTCCACCTGTGTTCCCTTGTTTGCGAACCACCAGTGTTGAATAGTTTATCCTTGTTTACCCCAGTCGATTCCCCTGAGGATTTTGTAGGTTGTGACCAAGTCTCCCCTTACTCTTCTGCCTTCCAGTGTTGTAAGGTGCATTTCCCGCAGCCTTTCCTCGTAACTCATGCCCCTTAGTTCTGGGACTAGTCTAGTGGCATACCTTTGAACTCTTTCCAGCTTCGTCTTGTGCTTCACAAGGTACAGGCTCCATGCTGGGGCCGCATACTCCAGGATTGGTGTGTGTGTGTGTGTCCCAATTCTCTGCACTTCATACCCAACCCGTGAATGGTAGTGGACCACATACTGAACCGATAGGCGGAAGTGGACCGCATACCCAACCTGTGGGCAGTAGTGCGCTGCATACCCAACCCGTGGGTGGTAGTCGGGCCGATACCCAATCAGTGGACGGTATAGGACCCTATTCCCCAACCCGTGGGTGGTAGTGGTCCCTATATCCAACTGATGGGCGGTAATGGACCCCTTACCAGACCCATAGGTGGCTGTGGACCCCCATACCCAACCCGTAGGCGGTATAGGACTCCATACCCAACCCGTGGGTGGTTGTGGACCCCATATTCAACCCGTGGACAGTATAGGACTCTATACCCAACCAGTGGTTGGTTATGGACACCATACCCAACCTGTGGGCGGTAAAGGATCCCATATCTAACCCGTGGGTGGTAGTGAACCTCTTATCCAACTGATGGGCGGAAATGGACTGCATGCCAAACCTCTGGGCAATAGTGCTCCACACCCAAGCTATGGGTTGTTGTGGACCCCATACCCAAATCGCGGGCGGTATATTACCCCATACCCAACCCGTGACTAGTTGCATTGAAGCCGGAGCATAATTTTTTTGATTTTTTGGAAACTTACTGTTGTGTCACACCAAATTGAACGAACTTTTAAAGACTTACTGCTGTGTCACACGCTTTTCAGCTTAATTTTTTTTCCGAGTTGCACTTACAGCTGTGTCACATAAGTTTTCCAGCTAAATATTTTCAGAGTCTAGTTTTAGTTTAAATCGTATCAAGACTTATCCTGGAAAACTTACAGTTAAGACGTCACCCGTTTAAGACCGATTTTTTTCAGAGTTTCACTTACAGATATGTGGTGACCCATTTAAGACCAATTTTTATCGACAAGACTGAATCTTATCTTATCATAGCCCGTTCTTATTACTATTTTCCTCTGTTTGTTCTGCTTCCAATCTCTATTATTCCTTGTAAATTGTTGTTGTTGTAGCATCCCTCCCTAATCTAATCCAACAAACCCTAACCCGAACCTAACCTGATCATAACGGATCAGCCAGATACCTGACCAACCTGATACCTGATCATACCTGATACCTGATCAACCAGGCTGTGACTCATACGTCAGGCTGCGAGCAGCCGCGTCCAACAGCCTGGTTGATCAGTCCAGCAACCAGGAGGCCTGGTCGATGACCGGGCCGCGGGGACGCTAAGCCCCGGAAGCACCTCAAGGTATCCTCAAGGTAAGGTAACCTATCTTTAATTCCATATATTTTTCGTTGTACACCATCCACCCAGAATTTTATGTACATTTTAGCTTGTTAATTAAATTATATCAGAACATATTATTATTGTCTTGAAGAGATTCTTTAAATGAACGAAGATGACATGAGAGAATCGATTGGTGCATAAAGGTGTCTTATAAAAGTAAAAATGTTAAATAAATGATCTTGAAACGTATTATTGCTGAGCAAAGATGTCTTTGAGAGATTAATTAAAGAGTGAAGATGATTAGAGAGTGTCCTTCTTAAGTAAATACACAGTTAGAGACTTTTTAATGCATGATGAGTGATCTTGATGACTCTGAGTGCGTCTTTTAGTGGGTGAAGATGTCTTGGAGAGATTCTTTATTACACGAAGATGTCTTAGAAAGTTTCTTTGATGCACGAAGGTGAGCGAGAGATTACCTCCGAAGACTCTCAGAATAACTTTTGATGGTATGAATAGTATTTTTTTATGTCTTTGTATCTATTCTTAATGTCTCTGAAAATAACTTTTGATAGCATGTTCATGCATGTATGTTCATGCCTTTGAGCGTGTCGTTGGAGAATAAAGATGACATGAGAGTATTATTTGATGCGCAAAGATGTCTCAGAGAGTAAATTTAGTTAGATATATTACCATGAAGAAATTACATTTTCACTATTTTTCTTACTAAGCGAAGCATAATGTTAATTATGAACAATGTTGAAAGTTTCCTTTTACTATTTTTTGAACCACAGAAGAGTTATTTAGTTAAGAAATTATGAAAAGATGATGAACGTGACTATTTTCAATTGATTGACAAATAATTTTAGTTAAGAAACGATAAGAAAAGAATGTCTTAGTAAATTTGTTACTGAATAAATCACAGTTTTTTATGAACAGTGCCGGTAATAAATATTAAGTAGATAAAGAAATACATCGACATAGCTAATTGAAAAATAAACCTTAGTAAATGACTAAATAAATACTTTGTAATAAAGAAGTAATAATAAATAAATAAATTATAAATAAATAATTATAAATATATAATTATATAATTATAAATATAAATAATACTTGTAATAAATAAATAAATACAAAAATAAATAAAGAGAATGCGATGAACACAGAGAACATGCAAGGAATTTGCATTGAACTTTAATAGAACGTAGAAACATGAAAAGAATATATAGAGTATACAAAGAATGAACGTTGAACTTGTGAAGAACATTCTGAGAACCTGGAGAATATGGCAAAGAACACAGAGAACATGGAGAAACAGGTGACTTATATGAATTGAACTTGCAGAGAACATGCTAGGAATATGAATAATGTGTAACAAGTTCTAAAGAGAATGTATCAAGACTTATCCTGGAAAACTTACAGTTAAGGCGTCACCCATTAAGACCAATTTGTTCAGAGTTTCACTTACAGATATTTGGTCACCCGTTTAAGCCCCCTTTTTTTTAAAGAGTTTCACTTACAAATATGTGGTCACCATTTGAGACAGAATTTTTTCGATAAGACCAAATCTTATCTTATCTTAGCCCATTATTATTACTCTCTCCTTCTGTTTGTTCTGCTTCCAACCCGTGGGGGTTAGTGGATCCCATACCCAACCTGTGTACGGTAGTGGATCCCATACCCAACCTGTGTACGGTAGTGGATCCCATACCCAACCCGTGGACGGTAGTGGACCCCATACCCAACCCGTGGGGGTTAGTGGATCCCATACCCAACCTGTGTACGGTAGTGGATCCCATACCCAACCCGTGGGGGTTATTGGATCCCATACCCAACTGTGTACGGTAGTGGATCCCATACCCAACCTGTGGACGGTAGTGGACCCCATACCCAACCCGTGGGGTTAGTGGATCCCATACCAACCTGTGTACGGTAGTGGATCCCATACCCAACCCGTGGACGGTAGTGGACCCCATACCAACCCGTGGGGGTAGTGGATCCCATACCCAACCTGTGTACGGTAGTGGATCCCATACCCAACCTGTGGACGGTAGTGGATCCCATACCCAACCTGTGGACGGTAGTGGACCCCATACCCAACCTGTGGACGGTAGTGGACCCCATACCCAACCCGTGCACGGTAGGGACCCCATATCCAACCCGTGGACGGTAGTGGATCCATACCCAACCTGTGGACGGTAGTGGATCCCCATACCCAACCCGTGGACGGTAGTGACCCCATACCCAACCTGTGGACGGTAGTGGATCCCATACCCAACCTGTGGACGGTAGTGGACCCCATACCCAACCTGTGGACGGTAGTGGACCCCATACCCAACCTGTGGACGGGAGTGGACCCCATACCCAACCTGTGGACGGTAGTGGATCCCATACCCAACCTGTGGACGGTAGTGGACCCCATACCTAACCTGTGGACGGTAGTGGACCCCATACCCAACCTCTGGACGGTAGTGGATCCCATACCCAACCTGTGGACGGTAGTGGACCCCATACCCAACCTGTGACGGTAGTGGACCCCATACCCAATCCGTGGACGGTAGTGGACCCCATACCCAACCCGTGGACGGTAGTGGATCCCATACCCAACCTGTGGACGGTAGTGGATCCCATACCCAACCTGTGGACGGTAGTGGATCCCATACCCAACCCGTGGACGGTAGTGGACCCCATACTCAACCTGTGGACGGTAGTGGACCCCATACCCAACCTGTGGACGGTAGTGGATCCCATAACCAACCTGTGGACGGTAGTGGACCCCATACCCAACCCGTGGACGGTAGTGGATCCCATACCCAACCTGTGGACGGTAGTGGACCCCAAACCCAACCTGTGGACGGTAGTGGACCCCATACCCAACCTGTGGACGGTAGTGGACCCCATACCCAACCCGTGGACGGTAGTGGACCCCATACCCAACCTGTGGACGGTAGTGGACCCCATACCCAACCCGTGGACGGTAGTGGACCCCATACCCAACCCGTGGACGGTAGTGGACCCATACCCAACCCGTGGGCAGTAGTGGGCGCCATATCTCTATCTAAGTATTGTTATAGAAAACGATAGCTGAATCCGAATCCGAATCCGAATAATACAGGAGAAGATGCCCCTGGGGCGAGCATTGAAGTGGGGACAGAAGAAGATAAGGGGGGTGAGAGGAAGAAGATTTGTAGGAGAAAAAGTGCCAGGGCTAAACCCAGCTGCATGTCTTTTGGATGCGGCGTTCGAGGCAGGGACTCAGTCGGGTGTTTTTAGCGACAACAGCAGGGACATCACAAAACTCACAACATCTCAGTGATTGGCTCAAGAGCGTCAGGACTGAACTTTTACGGATGGTTTGTGCTGGTTGTTGAGAGCTGGATATGTATGATGGTGGATGCTGAGTGTTTTGATCTAAAGTTTATCGAAACATAGAGATAGGAGGAGGATCATAGATGGTAGAGAAGAGGTCATGAGTGTGTTGTGGTCGTCTGAGAGTGTGTAGGAGAAAATCAATATGTTGTTCATGAAAGTGAGTAGTCTATCAATTTGTCTGTCTGATAAAGTTTTCCAGTATACATTTAGGGCAGGAATGTTCGTACTTTCATGGAGACTTTGACTGGTAATAAACTCTTGCCATCGGGTGTTGAGTACCCATCTTAATGCTCTATTCTGTATTCTTTGAAGCTTTAGTTTGTTAGTACGTGAAGATAGAGAGAGAGCTAGTGGAGCATATGTTAGGAGAGGTCTAATTAGTGCTTTGTAAAGGTGCATTTTTGTGTCGGTTTTGCATATCTGAGTCTGTTCAGTTTATTCATAGCTTGAAGAGCTATTGCATGTTTCTGTGTAATGTGTGTGTGAAAGAGTAGTTGTCGATTCAATGCTGAATCCTTCTTAGAAAAAACATCTTAATCCATAGACTTCTGTAATAATTTAATGTTTATTTAATTATCCTATAACCTAATTTAGCCATAAGGCCATCAGATCCCTAATGTAGCTGATAACTGGAATAATGAAAATTAAAAATATAAATGTACGATAATATCTAATCCTATTAAATAATTATATTTGAATAGCAAGTTGTTGGCAGTTTATTATAACAATGGTGGGACATGTAGTTAAACAATAATATATTAATATTCAATTATTGGGGCCTTATGAAAGCTTCATAGCATCAGAAACATTAAGAAAAAGGAACTAGGTTGTACAAACTGTGAGGGGTAGGAGGCTGGTGTGTGAATATAACAAGATGATATACCACATGAACTTTTGTTCTAAAAACATGTTCTAGAAAGTACTTTGAGACCTGAGGATGGGTTTTTATACAATAGAAGTAAGTTATTGCTCACCAAGACTGCAGAGAGACTTTGGTTCAGCAGACAGACGCAGACTAACTTGCTCCGCTGGTTGTGCCCTGGAGCGTGACCACGCCACATTAACTTGATTATGGAAGCACTTGTCTATGTTGAGCTGGTGAGCGTCGGTGACCACTTCTCCATCGTCCCGGCTGTACCACACCACCACCTGTGGCAAGGTCACGCTCACTACTCTCTTATATGTTCACAATGTTATTCTAGTACTCAGTATTCTAGCAATCTAGTACTCACCTGATTGTGCTTGTAGGGGTTGAGCTTCGGCTCTTTGGTCCCGCCTCTCAACCGTCGGTCAACTGGTTTACAGATTTCTGAACCTATTGGGCTCTATCATATCTACACTTGAAACTGTGTATGGAGTCTACCTCCACCACATCAATGCTTAATGCATTTCATTTGTAAACACTCTGATACTGAAAAAGTTCTTTCAGATGTCTCTGTGGCTCATCTGGGTACTCAGTTTCCACCTGGGTTTCCTTGTGCATGTTGCACTTGTGTTAAATAATCTGTCTTCATCAACTCGCACAATTCCTCTGAGAATCTTGTTGGTGGTGATCATGTTTCCCTTAACTCCTCTCTTCCTGTGACGTGAAGTTTAGTTCCCATAGTCTCTCCTCACAGCTCATACACCTCATCTCGGGTACTAGTCTGGTGGCATACCTCTGAACCTTCTCTAATTTAGTCTTGTGCTTGACGATATACGGACTTCAAACTGGAGCTGACTACTCCAGGATTAGTTTGACATACGTGGTATACAAAGTTTAGAATGATTTCTTACACAAGTTTCTTAAGGCAGTTCTTATGTTGGCTAACCAAGCATATGCCGCTGATGATATCCTCTTGATGTGGGCTTCGAGATACAGGTTTGCCATGATATCAACCCTCAGATCTTTCACTCTCTCTGATTATTGAATGATTTGATCTCCCAAATGGTACCTTTTATCTGGCTTCCTGCTCCCTACACCTATCTTCATTACTTTACATTTGCTCGAGTTAAACTCTAATAGTTATTTGTTGGACCATGCCCTCAGTTTGTCCAGATCATCTTTTTGCCTCATCAAGTATGTTTATTGAT
>WNGS01015441.1:249495-274013 GCA_020271785.1 Procambarus virginalis | reverse complement strand
AAACCGTTCCTTCCACCTGTGACCGCCTTAGTTCCGCGTGTTGGAAATAACCAACAGTTTATTACATCATTGTATTTATACACCCAAAGTAGTTACTAAAATTACTAACTTATAGATTAATCATTATCATGATTTATTTATTGCCAAATTCTTCCTAGTATGTGAGGAACAACAGGCAGCAACCTGAATTTTCTCCACATTTAGTTGGATTTATAACAAGAGTCCAGTTTATCATTTCATTTACTAAAAATAGTTAAGTTTGATTTCGTAGTATACTATTACTTACTGAAGCTCCCTTATTTAACTAACATTTAAGGATTCTAGAGGAAATTACTTTGATGCAAATGATTTACTTTAACTTCCTCGATTGGCTGCACAACCTTTAGTAAGCCAATTTATGTTACTAGAACTTCTATTTTATCACAGAAGAATTTAATGTGATATTAATACTTGCTATTACCTCTTCCTTCCTTAGTCAATTGCGAGAAATACATATTCATTTACGCTCGAAAGCCGCGCATGCGCAATAAGGAGCAGGAGGAAGACGGGAGAGCGTCACTTGACTCGACACGAGAGCACGGACGCCATTAAGAGCGTGTAGCAGAGTTGTGCTTGACCTATTTATTTCGCTCCCACGATCAGTTGAGCGGTGCCACGTTATCTGGCACAACATAGCCGTGTCCTAGACTAGCATACGAGCATCTCCAGAATCAACGTCTTTCAAGCAGCAGCTGGAGGACGAAGAGTTGCTCAAGTCTTCACATCAACGACACGAGGCTCGGCCGCTAAGTTTGCCCTTTTTGTTATTATGTGGCCACTATTAACATTTAGGCTAGCAGTCGTTAGGCCGAATGCAAACCAACAAAGACTAGTACGTGTCTTAATTAAATTTACCATCTAATTATATGATTATCAGTTTATTTCTATGATACAAATTGTTCAGACATTAGCTGATAATTTACTACCGTCATCCTCATGATTTAGGATGTAAATGTAATTACCTATTATGTAGAAGATGTCTACAATGTAATTGCCTTTCAGTACCAAGGCGACTTCAACCGAGGTGCTAGGCTTTCCCACCGTTCTGTGCAACAATTTGCCCTATGCAACACATCGTCGGTGGAGTGTAGCAACCGACTACTTCTCCTTAGTTTCACAGCTAAGCTGTCCATTTTTCCATCAGTAGTAATAACTCCATAGTTACAGTAGTGATCTCTTAAAGAGATCAATTACACTAACCCTTGGATTTACTGATGCTGTTCAACATTTCAGTAGTATATTGAGGTGCATTTACCTCCATCAATATTATATTCTACATTTATTGATTTTCACATTTGATTTACTCTGGTGCAGAACCAGCACCAGAATAATGCTAGGGATGTATTAATCTTTTAGCATGTAACCTTCCAATTTTGTGTAGTGAATTTGACTCCATTCATATAAGCATTACAGTTTTACCAAGATCCATAGGACACTAGTTCCTAGGATCAGTTTTTTCCATTGTCTCTTTGTTTTCCACTTTTTCTCAAAAAGTGGTGGTCCTTCATAGCTATCGAAGTATATATTTATTTAATTATTAGTTACTGGGTCTCAGAGCCCAAACAAGTTATTAGATATTGGAGTCAGGTTTTCCCCACACCGCGTTCCTGTTGCTTTAGATGACGTAATCATTAATCTTCCGGCGAAACTCTTGAATACTGCTACTTGCTTTCCAGTTTCTTGACCTCTCCTCCAACCCTGCTGGAATGGCTGCAGTCTTGATGACGCAGCAGGTGGGTAGTGGTGATCTTGAGACAGCTACCCTAGCGTGGTATGGCACCTCCGGTGACTGCAATATGTGGACAGCTTGCTGGCCCTGACAACCTCGTATAGTGACGTGAGGCGTCGGCCGGGTGACTCTTAGATAGTCACTCATCCCCAAAGTAACTGATGTATGGGTTACTGGGTCTGGTGGGGGGAGGGCTTTGTGTAACGTGCCTCCCCCCTCGGTCTTTACAGACAAGGGTTCACGTGTGGCTGGAACAACTGGGTCGGTGTACCAATCAGACCTGGGAATAGACAGACACAACACAGCGGAAGCATAGATATACTCTGGGTTTGGTGGAGGTGGAACCCCAGAGCACGGTAAAAGTTGCTACCTGAGTTAAGTATAGAGATAGTGCACCTCATTGCCTTTACCGGAAAATCTAATGAATACTAAATTATACTAACCAAGGAAGTTACTTTACTGTATAGCGCGAGATCTCGTCACCATAGGGTGGCGAGACTGCACCTGACTACTGATGAGTGATGACAGAGGGTCATCTTCCTCCCCTGACTCGTCGGTGAAGCCATGAGTCAGCACTGCTGAGTCGGGAACTAGACCCGCTGAAGGCAGTTCTAATTCCTCTCTAGCATGATATTGTTTCAATTTATTTACATGAATTGTCCTTTCCACCTGGTCCTCGAATACTCCTTTTATAACAAGATTCACCGACCCCGCCCTTTTAATTACTCTATACGGCCCTCGCCACCTCGAAGCTAGTTTCCTGCTCTGATTGGCGGGCGCAGCTTCATTCACTCTCAATACGAGGCTTCCTTCCTTCAACTCAAGAGGGCGCACTTTCTTGTCATAAAAATGAGCATACCGATTCCGTGCCTTCTTGGACGCTTCAGCTGCAATATTCCATGCATTTCTCATTTTTCCAAGGACCTCTGAAGGATAGTCCTCCCCGTATGCAACATTATGTCTGTTAAGCAGACCTGAGGGAAAATTGCATGAATTACCAGTAAACAAATGAAGTGGTTGGGTGTTAATTGATTGGTGGATGGCAGTATTCAAGGTGAACTGAACATAGGGTAGGTGTTCATCCCAGGTGTTTGCGTCATGTTCAGCAAGAATTGCAAGCATATCCTTGACTGAACGATTAGTCCGTTCCGTCATTCCGTTTGCTTGTGGGTGGTAGGCTGTTGTAAAAGCCGAAGTTGTCTCTAAAATCTTACAAACTTCTCTAAATATATTCCCATTGAATTCTTGACCCCGGTCAGAGACTAAAACTTTAGGAGGTCCGAATACCGTAACGAACCTACGCAAGAACGCATCTGCAACCGTACGAGAATCCTTCTGAGGTAATGCAACTAGTGTAGTGTACCTAGACAAATGGTCAACTAGCACCAACACGTATCTATTCCCTGAATGACTGTGATGTAAATCAATCAAATCTGCCCCAACACGATCTAACGGTTCACGAATTTCAGGAAATTCCTGAAGTGGGGCTTGTACCTTAAGGGTACCCTTCCTCCTCTGGCAACGATTGCAAGACTTCACGAAATTGATTACTTCAGAAAGTAATCCTGGGAAATAAAATAGAGACTTTGCCTTTAAGTGGGTTTTAAAGACCCCGGATGCCCTGCAATTTTCGATGCATGCGCAAGCTTTAACGCTGATGACCGCAACGCGTCCGGAATAACTAATTGAAATACTGCCCTATCATTCTGGCTATTAACATAATACAGGACGCCCTGTTTCATTTCAAAATCATGAATAGGTAAATTCTTTTTCTTTTTCGGGTATTTCCCTCCTTCTAAATACTCAATAATTTCTTTCCATCTAGGCTCGTTCATCTGGTATTCTCTCATTTTATCTGATGGAATGGTTTCAATATTTTCATTAACTTGAACTGCCGCTATGTTTCGACTTAGCGTATCTGGAACAACATGTGCTGGACCAGGCTTGTACAAAATCTGGAATGAGTGGGCAGAAAGTTCGTGAGACCAGCGTGACATTCGTGGGCATTTTGTTCGCTTCTTAAATATGTGTGTTAACGCTCGATGGTCTGTGTAAATTACAAAGTGCCGCTGAAATAGGTAAGGTTCGAAGTACCTAACTGATTCTACTACTGCCAGTGCCTCCCGATCCGTAGCTGAATAACGAACTTCAGGTCCTTTGACCTTTCTACTAAATAGGCTACTGGATGGGGTAAATTATCCGCATCTCGCTGAATTAAGCACCCGCCAATAGCTATACCGCTGGCGTCAGTGTGCACCTCCCACTCTTTCTCAAAATCAGGAATAGCCAATACCGGTGTCGTGATTAGTTGGTCTTTCAGTTTGCGATAGGCCTCGTCATGTTCAGATTTCCACACAAACTTCGCATTTTTCTTTGTCAGATCAGTCAGGGTGCTGAAATGCCAGCGAAACCTTCAATATGACGACGAAAATATCCGGCCGCCCCCAAAAACCTACGCACGTCCTTTGCTGTCCTTGGAGTAGGCATGTCAGCAATGGCGCGGCAAGAATCTGGGTCAGGTCGGATACCGTCTGGGCACACCTGGAACCCCAGAAATTTGAATTTCTGAGCCGCCAGGGTGCTTTTCTGAACGTTCAGCTTGAACCCTGCCTGATCTAACAACGTCAAAGTCTCAGTCAAGTCCCGTAGGTGTTCCTCAAACGTCCTGGAATATATCACAACATCATCCAGGTACGCTAAAGAATGCCTACCCAGTACCGGACTGAGGATGTAGTTTATGGCCCTCTGAAATGACGAAGGCGCTGTCTTTAAACCAAACGGCATCCTACGGAATGATAAGTGTGCCTACCATCCGAGAATGCTGTTTTATCCCTATCCTGTTCTGCCACCGGAATCGCCCAATACGCCGATTTCGCGTCAAGAGTTGAGAAATACTTAGCAGCACCAAATTGATCTATAATCTCCTGTATTCGGGGCAACGGATACACATCACCCTTAGTTATTTCGTTCACCTTCCGGTAGTCAACACAGAAACGATAACTACCGTCCGGTTTCCGAACTAGCACAACAGGAGAGAGCCACGGTGACGTACTAGGCTCTATCACGCCCTGTCTCAACATTTTCTGGCACTCCTCCCTGATAACGTTCTTTGCCTGTTCCGGCAACCTCCACTGTCTCGTGTACACAGGCAAATGATCACCAGTTGGAATGGTGTGCTCAATCTTATCAAGGAGACCAATCTGGTCATCCTCTGTCGCAAATAATTTCGGGAATTTTCGCAAAACTCCTCTCAGTGCCTTCCTATCTGCCTGTGTAACATGTTGCAAATCAAGTGCTGAAATTAATTTTTCTACTTCTTCTACATTCTGTGCAACATTTCTCGTCTCGCACTGCACTTTGGATGGTGTTTTAGTATCTAACATGTTTAATGCACTACATTGTGCAGTGACGGTTGGCGTCTCAGCTGACTCATTGTGAAAGATTTCTGTGTCCTCCACCATGGTTCCCTGAGATACCCTATCACCTGCCCTGAAGCGAAAAGTCTTATGTGAAAGATTGACAACTGGAATGAGTGCACCTTTATCGAGCACTACAATTAAGTGATGAGGAATTAATAAGCTATCACATCTCCCAGCCACCTGAAGGGTGGTACCTGGTTGTATGTGACGTCCCACGGCTACTTTAATAAATTTAACAGAATGTGGTGGGCAACTCTGTTTAGTCAATGCATGCAATGCGCATGACCTCTTAACTGTGTCTGGAAGAGACTTAAAAATTAATTTTGGATAGTGCGCATTATATTTCTGCTTCCTCTTAATTGAAGCTACAACTGGGGGATGGTCGATCATCTCCACTGGGTAGGAAGTCTGTCCCAACTGCAACCTGCAGTTCCTAGCCCCTTTTTGAGCAGACAAGGAATAATCAAATCGCGACAGAAAATCAGTTCCCATTAAGATGTGACCAGGAAAATCAAGGTTCTCTACGATCGTACATGTGTGAGGCTGCAATTCCCCATCAATTTCAAAATTAACTGTACCTTGACCTACGATCTCAATCTTTTCCCCATTGACCGCTGTTAATGTCTTTGCGCAACGTTTAAGACGTGCATACTTAAAATTGCTGAAGGCTGACTTTTTAATTACAGTTGCCTGGCTTCCTGTATCAACAAAAGCTGTCAATCTTACACCTTCCACTTTCACCTCAAAAGTAGGCCTACCATCACTAGGAGCCTGCTTTCATGCTTTCGTCGTAGTGACTTTACAGTCCCTCTGTATATGCCCGTGCTTCCCACAGGAGTAACACCTCCGCGGATCTCTGTTGGTACCCCGCGCAGGGTGGCTCGAACGTGCAGCTGAGGGCTGCTTCCCGCCTGATGAACCCGCGCTACAGTTACTCAGCTTGTCCCGCCCGCCTTGACTTAACGCCTCTACGTATGGGGACGACTGAGCGCCCGATGTCCCTGTGCGCGTCTGCCTGTCTAAGGCTGTGGCGGCCTGTTGGACTAGGTCTTTATAACTCACGAACGCTCCCTCCGCAAATAAAAACGGCCCCATAGCAGAAGGTAACGTTTTGCAGAACAATTGTTTGGCTAATCGCTCTGCCTGACTCGAATCTAACCCCAGTTCCATAGTGAGGTCGTCAACCCTGCTCTTTAACAGTGTCCCGAAATCCTTCACAGTGCTGCGGTCATCCCTCTTAAGTGACTGCAGATAAAAATGAGCCTCATCTTCTGACACCTTTTCCTTGAATCTGTCCCTAATCGCTTGGACAAACTGTGGCCAAGTCGTCAGGTGCTGAAACTCTGACAATCTCGCCAGTGGACCGGCTACGTCCACGCAAGCCCCCATAGCGAGAGTAATTTTCAAACTATCCTCTGGGACAGCCTCCAGCATCGAACTAATTGACAAAGCCAGTCTTCCACTCGGCGGTTGCGTTCCACCTTAATAAGCGGCAACTCCGTACCTCTGAGTGTCGGCAGAGTCATCTTGGGAATCAGACTCATAATTCCCGGTTTGTATGACGCGGGGCTACTGGAAGTGGGTGGGCCCTGGGGTTGGGAACTGGGTTGAGGATGGGGTTCGGGTATGGTGTGGTGTGGGCGGCCTTGGTTGGGTGTGGATTGAGGGTGGGATGGGGTTGAGGTATGGTGTGGGTGGCCTCGGTTGGGTGTGGATTGAGGGTGGGGATGGGGTTGAGGTATGGTGTGGGTGGCCTCGGGTTGGGTGTGGCTGGAGGTTGGGGTTGAGGTACTGTGTGGGTGGCCTGAGGTTGGAATGGGTAAGGGTGGCCTGGGGTTGGAGGAAGGGTTGGTATAGGAATGGAGGTTGGGGTTGGTATATGAATGAGGATGGGGTGGTATAGGAATTGAGGATGGGGTTGGTATAGGAGATAGGGTTGAGGTTGTCGTGATGGGTGAGGTGTACCCAGGTATTGTGGTATTGTTCTGTGAGGTAGTTCCTGCTGTTGGTGTGGCGTCGATGTCATGTGTGGGGAACCCAAGACGGCTCCCCCCACTCTTGGGACGAATCATCCTCCCTAGACTCCCCACTCATGTCAATAATTGTATCTGCACTGGCACGGAAAGATACGCCCGGCTGCCCAGTCCCCTGCAGAACCCGCGACCCCGTCGCCTCAGTCCCACTGACTCCACCTGTGACGTCAGCTGAGCTACCCGAGCGGTCCCCAGTGGTGTCGGAAGAGGTGCGATCCTCTACACTTCCACTCCCACTGGTCGCCACTGACTGGTCACTGTCTGGGTTAAGCATGTCCTGTGATTGCTGGTGTGCCATGTCTCTTGTAACTACTCTTCAATACACCCTCTACCCGGACTCACTACAACCGTGAACTTGCACAAATAAAACACAACTCTTTTCCAAGAGAAAACTAACTAAATTCCCAAAGTTGGAAATACAACGATTAATCTAGAGAATCTCTAAAGTGAATTCGATGAATGAGCGTCTGTCCCGCACTCGTGTCTGACCTTGAAGTAACCCGCCGTTCTATTACTGAAACCTAAGTCCTTTACGTTAAAAAAAATTAAAGAATCTAATTTATATAAAACAATTTAAAATGATAAAATAATTAACGCGCAGCACTCGTGATAGATTTATGAAGGATATTTACTGTACTTTAATACTAAACGCACTTGAAGTGAGCTGCATGGCCACTGACGACTGATAGAGCGAGACCAGCTGCGCTGAAAAAACTAAGTCCCGCGCTTTTTCGCTTAAACGCTGAAAAATCACAATTTTTATTCTGAGGGAAAATAACTATTTTTACGTTACTAAACAGCTCTAGCGATTAATATAGACTCCCAGGACATATATTGTCTTGTCAAAAGTTGAATTTTCACCAAAAACTGTGTTTTTTTTTCTCAAAGCTGGACTCAGCCAAATTTTTGCACCCAGAAAAAATTCTATCACCCAAAATATGGTAAAACTCCCTTAATTCGTCAAAACTGGGTTTCTTGTTCTCAGATATAAATACGCTATTATTTAATACTGACGCTGTCTACAAAACAATACTGACACATCGGGCGGTTTCAACACTCATCAATTCGAATTTTCACCAAAATCTGAGGTTTTCACCTCAAGTGGACTCTGATAAAATCACAACACGATTTTCTCGAAAAATAACTAAATTCGGCCAAAATGTAATTATCACTGTTTAATGCTTAAGAACAGGATTACGTCCCTTGCGCGCACTAGAGAGTAATGCTGGCCCCAGAATATACACGAAACATGAGAATTCGAATTTTCACCAAAATGTACGAATCTAGCCCAAGCTGGACTTAGAAAAAATTTTCCACAAAAAAAATTCTAAGTCTAAAACACAATTCTACCGTCTTACTGGTAAAACTAGAAACAATATCACTCGCAACGACTGGAGAATCCTAATGATGCCCAGATCATATACGTGACCCACGAATACAAATCTATTACAGTTAATGACTTTCCGATGTTGACTTAGCCGAAAACTTATCCCAAAATACTTAGAAATATTTTCACTAGCTCCATCAAACATTTACAACGAAAATTACTATTCCTGAACATAAACTGCTTCACTTAACTATCGTGGCCGACATATAGCCCTAAGTCCAGAGGATTAACTACGCTCTAGAACCAACGCCTCTGACTTAGACTGATATAATAAGGAATAGCAAAGACTTAATGTACGCACTTAGCCTAATATACACGAAAATACTGAACACTTGGGAAAAATTTTAACCGGGGATTGAATTCAGGGAAAAAATTTTTAATCTCTAGAAAACGCAATTAAACGGGATTACTTTATAAATTTAATTATACTTAATTTAAAGATACACTCGACTTAATACTATAATTGCTCCTACTGGCTCGCCGTCCCGCGCCTAGCCTAGGGGTCTCGACCGTCTAGATTCTAACAGAGCGACACGCAGCTTTCAGCAACAATTAAGACTAGAGGCGACTCAACCTCCAATAAGTGTGCGATCACTTAGTCGTTGAATCGTTGCTAGGTAGTTTACTAGTCCGTCCCTCGGAGGCCGCAACGCCCTTCACGGATTTACGTTTTTCCTTAGCGTTCTGGGTCGTCTAACAACGCCCTCGGACCTATCTCCTGGCGTCCCACAGATAAATCCGCCCAGACAGCCCACAAGGAACTGCTGTTGAGAGTATGATGGCTCCCAACACCTCTGAATCTATTGCAATGGGTCGAGTATGGTACCCAGTCCAATCAACTCAGAGCGGTCGCCTTAATCAATAAAACTGAACAGAAATTACTTACTAACTAATCCTTAATCGTATCAGCCCGCATGACCCCAAGATTCGCCAATCCCCACTCAAACGCACTGTTGTGAGGCGCACTGCTAATCCTGGCCCGCGGCTGTCCTCCCTAGCAACTACGCACGTGTCCGAATGGTTAGACGCATGAGCCTTTCAACAATTCAAACAAAATTGTTGAAACCACCGCTGTGCACCATTGTAACACGGGAGGGGGGTTCTCTCTCTCTTCTACTACCCCCTTTTTCTCTCTTTACCCGTATTCTTTACTTTAGTTCTTTACCAAGGGACCCCAAAACTTTTACTCGAGGCGACTCCACGCCACGTGGTCTCAAGACGATTTACCGACTTGAGATTCTACAACCCGTATGACGTGAATTAGACTTCTAGCAAATTTCTAGGATCTCCTTTCCGCCGCCACCACCAGATCAGTAACCAAATGAGCAATGATCGAGATCTGGATCGATCACGCTAAACACTCAACCTTGGGGCTTGATTCCCCACTAGAAGAACAAAACCCTGGATCTTAAGTGTGTAGTTAATTCCAAACGATGTGAATGATGTACTCGGATTTGAGGAGCATCGGCGTCCAATTCAACTCGACCATGTGGGGACCACGTGACAAGGACAATTTCACAAAAATACAAAAGAAAAATGGAAATAATAAAAATGCACATTAAGCTAATTAATTTATTCAAAAACTAAGCAAGATCTAAATAGATGTTCACTCCCTACTTGAACACTCCCTGACTGAATATTTAACGGCAATGAGTGACCTACCCTAAGAAACTCCAAGCAACTTTTACCTTCTATAGGCAGCTAGATGTTGTGTTGCCTTGGGGAAGAGGTGAGATGGATGACCTCTCCCAGTTGCTGCTGAAACCACACTACTCTTCCTCTCTCTCCTCTACCCAGACGCCTAGATCTGTATTCTTCCGCTAGTATCTAAGTTACTTTGCCAGGCTTAAGTTATAACAATTAACCTCTGTCGTACTGAATTATCCAGATTGATTGACTATTGTAACTGAAATTAAATTACACAAACATCTTAAGGAAGAGCTATTCCCAATTACAAAATAGCTGTTTGACCTTTGAGAAAAATAGAGGACATGGCAACTGGTGACCTATGACCGCCAGGTCACTCCGCAACACTGCCTAGCTCTCGCTCGTGACGTCACTGATGGTGACTTAAACTCATTCTCCAAATAATTACAATACTCTTGATATTATAAACAGTAATACTATACAATCCAATTTGAATGCAAACTGAGTGAAGGTTAATTTCTCTAAATAAGTGAATACTATCTAATGATTCATTATAAGAACAAAGACGTCAGGTTATCCTCACCACAATTCCCCCAGGGAGGATGCTCCCATGTGCTTGGGGTCAGGTCTCTACCCGAGCCTTCTAGAACCTTCTGGAACCTTCTTACAACAACCCAGTTAGTTACAACACTGTAATGCCACCTTTTGTCTCCAACCTATAACTGTACCAGGCTGCTGCTTGAACTTAAGAGCAACACATGCTGTAACCTCCGAAAGTTCTTCTCCGATTGCTTTGAAATTTTGACTCACCATTCCATTCAAATACACACGTGTTTTTATATATCTACTATATAGATGTCACACATGTGACAGGTAAAAACATGTTTTTCTTTTAAAAACAGAGCCATCTGTTGCCCGTAAGAGCAACACACGCTTTTCTAAATAAGTTCCGATTCCTTTTCAATGTTTCTTATTGCATTGATAAATTTAATTTTCATAGATTTTGATTTATTTTCATTTTGATTTAATTATTTTGTGTGACATTACATTTGAGCTGTGCTTTGTTGTTTACCATACTGTTCTTTTCGTGAGTATAAGTATAGATGCCACACCTGTTACAGGTAAAACCATGCTTTTTTTAAAAAACAGCGCCATCTGTTGCAAATATGAGCAACTCACACAAATAAATATGCTATATGTATGAGCAATATGTATGAGCAACTAAAAATGTTACGATTCCATTTCAATGTCTTCGCCAGTCTTCGTGGTGTAGTGGTAAGACACTTGCCTGGCATTCCGCGAGCGCTTTGTCATGGGTTCGTATTCTGGCCGGGGAAGATTTACTGGGCACAAATCTTTAACTGTAGCCTCTGTTTAACTCAATAGTAAAATGAGTACTTGGTTGTAAAAACCATTCTTCGTGGGGGGTTGTATTCCAGGGGACCTGCCTGAAACGCTACGCGTACTAGTGGCTGTACATGAATGTATACCAACTCGTATATATCATGTGACGGTAACGTGATGGAAATGGTGGTCGGCAGTCTACCAACTAGCAGGTGTCAGTGCTGGGCCACATATACTTAAATTAAAATAAAAAAAGGAAAAAAAAGAGTGACTGCTTGTCTGATAATCTGTGGTAAGGCAAGAAACACGAAAACACAAAATATAACAAAATACTTTACTTTAATATAGAAAACACAAAATAAAATAAAGACGATACCTTGGCATATATATAATACAATGTAAAAGAAAAATATATAAAATTATAACAAAGTGAAAAGGGGGGAACTGGTTACGTTAACAAAATAAAATGGTGCTGGGAATATATGCGCTAGCTAAGAACCTCTTATTTGATCACACGAGGTGGGTCAAATTCAGGTGTTCATAGCAGGAGCACGAGATATATTCTGGCTGGCAGAAATGCAAGGGACTCCAACAATAACTGGCGATGATTGTGATTGGCGAGGAACGGGAGTGGTGTGTTGGTTGGCGGCCAATGAGAACGCTGGACGGCCGCAAGTCGCTAGTTAGGCAGTTGAAGGGTTCGGCGCGTCGACCAGGTGTGCAGCAGGTGCTGGAGTGGGGGGAAGGAGGGAGTTGAGGTGCGTGTGGCTGTCTTGATATATACGTTTAGCCACTACAAAACGTATCTTGCATATTGTTGAGGACGTGATGAAATACGAAAATAGCAGGCTAAATCTCTGATAAGAGATTATCGTCACAACTCTCCCCCGAAGCCTGCTGTTCCGGGTGAGTCACGTTCACTGGAGGTAGAGTGGGAGGTGGAGCTGCCTCTACCTCATGCACTCTGGAGAGGGCGTCAGCGATGATGTTATCAGGCCCCTTGATGTAGCAGATCTTTAAATTGAAGCCTTGAAGATATAAAGCCCATCGCAGCAGACGTTGGTTATTAAATTGGGCTTGATGTAAGAATCTCAGAGGGTTGTGGTCCGAATAGATGGTAGTGGACCTAGCACCGTGCAGATATGGTGCAAAGTGTTGTAAGCTCAGGACGATGGAGAGGAGTTCCTTCTCTATAGTACTGTAGTTCTTCTGATGAGGCTTCAACTTGCAACTGTAGTAGCTGACAGGTAGAACCTCCTCGCCTCGCTGCTGCATTAAGACACTTCCGATGCCGGTACCACTGGCGTCGACATGGAGGATGAAAGGCTTCTTGATATCTGGTGAGGCGAGAATGGGATTAGAACAGAGGAGGAATTTGAGTTGTTCGAATGCAACGGTTTGCTCTCTGGTCCAATTATACCGTTGCTTGGGACTGGTTAAGGTGATTAATGGGGTTGCAACAGTGCTAAAATTCTTCACAAACCTACGGTAATAGGAAGCAAGACCAAGGAAGCGCAGGAGCTGCTTCCTGGTAGTAGGCTGTGGATACTGTTGGATTGCTTGAATGTGAATGTTTAACGGAGCCAGGCTGCCACTCCCTATAACATGACCCAGGTACCGCACTTTACCTTTCGCGAAGGTGGACTTGCCCAGATTGATGGTGAGGCCGGCTTTCAGGAGCTTGTAAAACAATCGTTGTAGCTGGAGCAGGTGTTCGCTCCAGGTGTTGGATGCTACCACGATGTCGTCCAAATAGGCGTAGGTGTTGTCCAAGCCCTGGATGACGCGGTTGACAGCTCTCTGAAAGGTGGCTGGGGCATTGCAGAGTCCAAAGGGAAGGCGATTGTACCTGTAGAGACCAAACGGGGTTATAAAGGCGGACAGTACCTTAGCTCGCTCCGTTAAACTCACCTGGTAGTAACCCTTGAGTAAGTCTACCTGAGACAGGTAGCGGGCATTACCAATGGCATCCAAAATGTCGTCTATCCTGGGTATTGGGTAGGCGTCCTTCACTGTGACCTGGTTCAACTTCCTATAATCCGTACACAGACGGATTTTGCCGTGAGGTTTGGGTACCAGGATGCATGGTGAGGCCCAGGGGGACTCACAGGGGGTAGCCAGTCCATGGTCCAAGAGATACTGTACCTCAGCCCGCATGACTTCCGTCTTGCTCGGGCTGATTCGGTAGAACGGTTGGCGAATCGGCTGGGTGTCAGGTAGCAGTTGATGTCGTGCTGAGTCACAGTACACTCTTGGGGATCATCTCGAAACAACTCTTGATGTTCTCTGATGAGTTTGATTAGTGGAGCACTATTATCGTCCTGAAAATGATGGTGAAGGTTAGTAAGGATTTCTGAGTTAGAGAGCGCTGTCTCAGTGTCAGTGCTTTCGGAAGGAGAAGCAGGGAAGGTCTCACTGTGGCTGTATGGACCTGTAAATGAGGTGAAATTGGTTAACACAGTGGGAGGAACCCCATGGTAGGGCTTGAGTAAATTGATGTGGCACAGCTGGGTCTTCCGCCGCCTATCGGGGGTCTCGAGAACGTAGTTGAAGTTGTTCCGGCACTCCTTAACACGGTAGGGTCCTGAGAACCTGTTCTGTAAAGGAGAACCTGGGATAGGGAAATAGGCAAGCACTAAGTCTCCTGGTGTAAACTTCCTTACTTTACAGTGCTGGTCGTAACGAGTCTTCATCCTCTCCTGGGCTTTCTGTAGGTTGTTGCTGGCAAAGGAATGGACCCTCTCTAGAATGTGTCGGAGATTTTGAAGATACTGGGGCACATTCTGATGCTCACTGAAGGTGGCATCACGTAGAGAATCCTTGAAAGCCTTGAGAGGTGTACGGCACTTACGTCCGTAGAGCATCTCATAAGGAGATACTCCTAGTGACTCGTTGGGAAGACTTCTGAAAATACACATGATGAGATCAATTTGCCTATCCCAATCCTTTGAGGTCTCATTACAAACTTTTTTAAGAGTGCCTTGATGGTTTGATGACTACGCTCGAGAGAACCCTGTGAAGCAGGATGATAGGGGCTGGACAGTACCTGTTTGATGTTGAACTCCTCCAGAGTCCGTTTGAAGAGATCACTGGTGAAGTTGGTGCCACAGTCGCTCTGAATCTCCCTCGGAAATCCATACTGGGTGAAGATTTTCAGTAGATTCTTCACCACTGTAGCAGCTGTAATATTTTTCACTGGAACTGCTATCGGAAATCTGGTGGTAGGACACAGGATGGTTAAGATATATGCATTGCCTGCACTGGTCCGAGGCAAAGGACCAACGCAGTCGATAATGAGCTTGTGGAACGGTTCCTCAGGCACCTGGATGGGTATCAGTGGTGCTCTGGGAATGGAAACGTTCGGTTTCCCGGCTAACTGACACACGTGGCATAATTTGACATGAGTTTTGACGTCGTTTACCATACCTGGCCAGTAGTAGTCTTGTCGAATTCCATGGTAAGTCTTGTTGAACCCGTAGTGTGACAAAGCGCCGTGGGCCAGGTGTAGAATCGTGGGCCGCAGGCTGGTAGGAATCACTAGTTGTTCAACGTCTGCCCAATCGTCCTCGTCCTTCAGTTTACTGGGTCTATACCTGCGATAGAGTATTTCGTTCTCCATAAAGAACCCAGGAACACTGTCGGATTGGGTTTCAGCCTGAAAGAATAATGGTGTCAAGGTAAGATCATCTCTCTGTAACTTACGGAACTCCACCGCGGTCAGGTTAGGGGGTAGTTTCGAAGGGTCCTGAGGGACAGCGGTAGCAGTAGAGTCAGCTGGCTGTGGTCGTGCAGCTTGAGCACGGGTGGTCACCATAACAGGAGGAGAACCTTCATCACTCTCTTGAACCTTTGCTGGAACATGTTCAAAAATCGGGTTATCCACCACAGAGTTGCTTACCTCGGATATGTCCTTGACGATCAGGTTGTTTGGTTGTTGGTCTTCTGCCAAGTCGTTGCCCAGGAGAAGTTGCACTCCAGGCATGGGAAAAGGCTTTTCCCTGACGGCGACTTGGACTTCACCGGTCACGAAGGGACAATCCAGGTAAACTCGGGCAAGTGGATAAGGAGTTGTAGCAGTAAGGTCAGTGATGAACACAGTCTCTCCTGTGTAGGCGACGTTGGGCACAGCTGATTTCAAGACGATCGATTGTAGAGCCGCTGTGTCCCGTAGGATCTTAAGTCCGAAACGTCCCTCTGAATCTGAACCGTGGGTAGAGATAGTTCCTGGATATAGATGCTTGGTAAAGAGAGAGAGATCATTAGCATGAACACCAACATTCATTACAGGCTTACCGGACTTAGGGTGAGTAGGTTTAGACTTAGGGGGTTCGATGTTACCTTTAGATTGGGACTTACCACATTTGTCAATGGTGTGTCCATATAGTCGACAATACCTGCAGTACAGTTGAGAGGTACCTTGATCTGGGCTCGCTTTCTCGTAACTGTACCAAGACTTCTTGCTGGTAGGTTCTGGAGTCAGCCGGTGGATGAGGCTGTAAGTGTCAGCTGACTTCGCGCACTTCACTAAATCCGTCTCTTCCTTGTCTGCTAAGTATAGGCGGACAGGAGGAGGTACACGTCTCAAAAATTCTTCAACCAGTATGAGGTTGACAAGCTCTGAAAAAGTAGAGACATGTGCTGCCTCCAGCCATTTCATGAAATATCTTCGTTTGGTGTTAGCAAATTCTAAGAAGGTGGTGGTACTTGCCTTGACGTAGTCACGAAACTTTCGTCGATAGCTTTCGGTGGAGAGAAGGTAGGCGTCCAACACAGCTTGTTTCAGGGTGGTGTAGTCGTTTTCCGAAGCCAAAGTGCTGAGTGTGACTGCTGCTCTACCTGTTAAATGTACTCGGAGAAGGGTAGCCCATTGGTCGTCAGGCCAATTAAGTTGATCAGCAAGGGTCTCAAAAGTGGTAAAAACACATCAACCTCCGTTTCGATGAACGGGGGCATTAACTTACTTGCATGGGAGATATTGAAACTGGGAGGAAGACTAGCTGCCGCTTGTTGGAGTTGAGCTTGGTGTGCAGCGTCCCTCGTGAGTTCTCGGTCACGACATTTTAGAGCTGCTTCTGCCTGTCGTTTGTCGTGGTCACGTTGCATCTCGAGTCGCTGTTTGTATAAGGCCAACTCACGTTCACTTTCTTCTTTCTTCAGTGCGGCCTCTCTTTCACTTTCTTCTTCTTTTCTTGAGGCGCACTTTCTTGTTCTTCCTTTCTGAGGGCAGCTTCACGTTCTCTGATTGCAGCTTCACGCTCTCGGATTGCAGCTGCTTCCTGTTGTTGCTGTAGCTCGATCTTGGCAAGTTCCAATTTGAGCTTTATCGCTCTCAAGTCATCCTTATCTGAAATAATGTACTGTTCATGAGTAGAAGAATCTATAATACCTTCATCAGCAAGGTGATCCAGTATCATATTATTAATGGCAAATTTGTTGGCTCCATCGGGAACTTCCAAGTGATACTCATGTGCAAGAGTTAACAAATCGACCCTCTTAGCGTGACGTAAGGTCCCTATTTCACCTTCTGGATCTGTTTTGAATGCTTGTAGGCGGAACATTGTGAAAATATAGCAAAATATAGGAGACACGAATATATAGTGAGAATATGGTGAATGTCAGAAACAGGAAACGTGGCAACTGATACCTATCCTGTGGGGAATTATTAATAATTAAAGTTAATTCAAGATGGTAAATGAATAAGGTCGCAGGAAATCTTGTACCTGGTACTCACTGTGGGAGGATAAAGGCAAGAAAATCCTACTAATTAGTGAAAACTGAGTTTAAAAGACAAGTGAAACACTAAATGGCTTCAAAATAAATGAGGTAGTCCAAAAAATGTAGTCATACCTTGCCAAGTCACTATAGAACATAAGCAAAGGTACCCACTGAAATTGAATATGGTATTTACAGAATTAGCGAACTTTGTGCTCAAAAGAAAGAACGCCAATTCCCTACCTTAGGTAAATACCATCAGTCTGACCGACGAGTAGGGGTGCGAGTGTCAACTGGTGACGAGAACTATCGGCGAGGTCCCAATTCGCCAATAATAGTTCGTGCTAGAGGATCTAAAGCCCTCTTTTTCCTCCTAGAGTCGGATTGCAGGACTTGGGTGCTATTGACCCGGAGACAGACCACAGTACCAGGGTACCTATGTGATAATCTGTCAAAAAAGTGAGAAATATCTGGGGACAAAAGATGTTAAACACGGATAATAACACGGAAGGGGGAGACGACCAATTAAGAGTATGACTGCGGCCTACAGTCACCACGTAATCCAAAGTTGTCTCACTCTCACCATATGCTATTCCCGTAATGCACAATATACACAGCACCATATAAAATAAAAAATGATTAATGTAAATAATGGAAGCAAGGGAATGAAAGCCAAGTATGCTTACCACAATTACCAATACCTGAGTGAAGCTCCGTGGACAGGCCCCCATTTATATGTGACGGTAACGTGTTGGAAATGGTGGTCGGCAGTCTTCCAACTAGCAGGTGTCAGTGCTGGGCCACATATACAGTGGCACCTCGACATACGATTGCCTATACTTAAGATAAATTCGAGTTCCAATATAATTTCATCAAAAAATGCGACCGACATCCGATATTTGTTGGTACACGTTCGGGTCGACCGAGCGCGTGGTTCCCTGTCACGCGTCCGACCTGCCTCAGTTTACTACAGCTACCCCTTAGTGACGATTCGCCTATAAGAAATTCCGCTTTTGTGGTGTTTTCTGGGGGGAGCCCCGTCGGCTCCCCGGAGCTATCCCAGGCTGATATGCTAATGTCAGACTTTGGCATCAGTCATGTGTATGGAGTTCTTAGGCCTACCGGGGACCACGGCCAGAACCGGGCCCCCTCAGAGAGGCAAGGGGAGCAATGGCCTATAGAAGCCCCCGTGTGATTGGAAGCATTCTATGTCTGCCATCGACCGGGACAGGCACCCAGAAAGGTAAGCGCCCCAAAACAAACCCCTATTCTGGTTAAAATTGCTACCAAAAGCCAAACTAGTGGATAGAACTCCCAACAGAAAAACAAGCAAACTAGTATGACGTCACACGTCACCGCGCCGCTGTCTGCGCAGCTCCCCCCTCCCCGGGAGGGGGAAGGGGGAGCCCCAGACCTCCCACGCCGGCTATCCACCCATCAGTTCTTCGGCTGATGCTATAGGCACCGGTTATGTGCTCCGGCTCCAGTGGTTGTTTCAGCACTGTACCTAGAGTGTGGTGTCTGTTTTTCTAGGTGGTGCGTGAGCCGGGAGTGATTCTCCAGTACTCGGGCTGCATGCGCCTAGGGTTCCCATCCCTAGGTGCCCTGTAAGTACTGCCCTTGGGACTTGGGGCCACCTTCCACAAGTTCCTTGGGGTCTGCCCCTGCTAGGCCGTTTACTGCTTGGTTTTCGGCCGCTCTTTGTGTGCTCGGGTGTTCTGTCTCCCTTGTTCGCCTTAGAGTAAGGGGCAGTTTTGCACTGGTGGGGCGCAGGGTACTGTGCAGCTTGTCTTTCCCAATCATAGCGGCCGGCTCTGTTCCGCTTGGGTACGCTGTCCTCTTGCGGGGTTTTCTTTTTCTTTTTGTTTATCTACCTGGTGGGGGGGTCTGCCTTCGTTCTTGCCCCTGGTGTCCCTTGTGTTCTGAGTTTTCTGGTGGTACCCCTGCTTGGTCCCCGTGAGTGTACACGTCCCGGGGGTTCAGCTCTTAGAAAGTTGTTTGGTAGTTTTGGGTGCCGGTTAGCAGTACCCTGCCTGGGATTACCTGAGCGCGAGTCCTCTTATAGTAAACGCTCGGGACCCTGGGAAACCCTGGGGGCGCGAGGGTCCGATGGATGTGACCCCAGAGCCCCCCCCTCGCTTCCAGCGAGTTTGAGGGTTGCTCACCCCTTGTCTCTGGGTGACTCTCTGTTTTGCCTCCGTCTGCTGCCTGTGGGTCGGTGACACCTTCGACCCAGAGTCCTGCGAGTTTGTTGCTCGTTGTGGCTCGCTTACCCAGTTGTGCACAGCTGGTGCGGGCAGCAGGGGCGTTGCACTTGAGCCTTGGTGGTGGCAACGCTCTCGTGGTAACTCCCCGGGAGCCCCGGGGCTGCCCCGTTTTGGTTCTTGTTTTTCCCCTGGATTTCCCTTCCTGCCTGCATCCGGTTCCTTACCGTCTGTAGGTTCAGGGCGGGGTTTGTTGGTGTTGAGACTCGGGCAGTCTCGGGAAATCCCCTTCCGGGGTAGTGACGGGGGCATTTGAGCCTGTTCCTCCAGCCGTGTTGTAAGAGTCTGCCAGTGGGCTCCCTTCCTTCGTGTTTTCACGGCTGCCCCGGTTTTCTGGTACGGCCGGGGCTTTGGGGGGACGGCTCGGCCCGGGGCCTGTCGTGTGGGTTCCCGGGGCTGGGGAGGGGCTGACTTGGGAGGCCTTAATGGCCCCGTTGGACCCCGTGGGGTTTTTCTCCCCCTCTAGGCGGGGCTTGTGGTTACGCGGAGTAGGGTTTTCCTCCCCACTCGCCGTACGTGCTGTTGGGTGTCAGCCCCTCCCCGGGCTCGGTTCCTTGGCCTTTGAGTCGGTTGGTTCCGTCCTGTGGGTGGATGTTTCCCCCCACCCCTTTTGGGACGGTGTTTTCGTCATGTTTCCCCGTTTTGGGGGTTCTACGTGACTCCTGGTCTCGGGTGTGCCTGCGCCTTTGTGTGCCTTCGGGACTGGTTTTGGCTTCCGTGTTCTCGAGGGTTCGGGAAGGTGTTTCGCTACTTCCCGCGTTATTGGAACGTCTGTCGGCTCCTCGTCCTTGTCGCCGAGTTGGGCTACTTGTAGCCCTGTTGGGCTACTTGTAGCCTTGTTGGGCTGCTGTGGCCCGGCTGCGTGCTTTATTTTGGGCTCTGTCTTCGCTTCTTTGGCCGGTTTTATTGTTCCTGCTCACTCTTTTGGCTTCTTTTTAGTGCAGTAGTCCTGGTTGCCGCCTTCCCGCAGAGACTGTTGCGCGTTTTCGGCCAGCGTGTCATGCGCGTGCGCCGCGGAGTTTGTTTTGGTTTGGGCGGTGTGTAGTGCTGGTGTTAGACGCCTTCTTGCTCCAGTGCTTCGCCTCTCGCTCTTCTCCCTTGGCGCGGTGTGTGCCCCTTCGCTCCGGGGGTGTCCTGGGTTCCAGTTGTGGGGAGGCCGCAGAGGTTTTCTGTGTCATGGGTGTGGGCCGCCTTCTTCGCCTCTCCTGCTCTCCTGCAGGTCCGGCTCTGGCGTCTTCACCTGTCAGTGCTCCCAGGTTCTTCTGGGCTCGGTTGAGTCGTGTCACTTCGTGCTACCGTTAGCCAGGTGAGTTTCTGCGGTCTGGCGTTTTTGGCAGGGTGCTGGATGCGGTGTTATATACCTGTCTTTATTTGGGTATCTTTTTGTACGACTGAGACCGTTCGCACACCAGTGTCTGTCCCCCTTTTCACCCCTTCCTGTCCCACTCTTGTGCATGTCCAACCCATGCTAGGGTCATTCAGGGGTTCCACCTTTGTTAGTGTTATGAGGTGTGGGGGTTGTGGTGTTGGTTTCTGTACTCGCCTGGTAGGGCTCCTGGCTGTGCTTGCAAGGTTTTTGCACTCTGGTTTTTGGGTCCCGCTTATCTGGTAGAACTTGCGGGATAGTACCAGTGGAGTGCAGTGGTGCTATAAGGCACCATCGGGAACACTGTATATCCTTCAGAGGTCTGCAGTTGTTAAAAGACCTACGTGCGAGCATACGCCTTCTTGCTGGAAAATTACCTTGGGGTTTTCCTTGAGGTGCTTCCGGGGCTTAGCGTCCCTGCGGCCCGGTCGTCGACCAGGCCTCCTGGACTGCTCATCCTGGCTGTTGGACGTGGCTGCTCGCTGCCTAACGTACGAGTCACAGCCTGGTTGATCGGGTATCCTTTGGAGGTGCTTCTCCAGTTCTCTCTTGAACCACCCCGTCCTCGCAACATTTAATAAGTCGTTCTTGCCTTATTAGTTACGTGCATGGGTGACATGCTAAACATCATCGTTTTCTTTTCGGAACTTCATGGAAAACACCGACCTTCCTTACCTACTAGTATGTTGAAATGAGCGTCTTATGGTTTCGTAATTACAATTGTTACTTACCCTATTATAGGTGTAACAACGCTGCACACTGTGGGGGATTGCCAGTTATGCCCCTTATGGTCCATCCGTGGACTTCCGGGGCCGCTAGCTTGCTTTCGATTAGTTATGGCCATCCTGGTTGTGGGGAGTCTGTGGGCCTGCAGGCCGCTCCATGTGGCTGCCTGGTGGGCCTCCCTCTGGCCGGTCTAGCCTGGCCTCGGGCCAGGCTTGGGGTGTACGTGAGCTCCCAGTTCCCCATCCTGCCGATTTTGAGCGGGGTTTCTCCGCCGTCGGTCGCCTGGTATGCGGGTTCCTGGGCCTGCTGGGTTCTGTCGTGTCTCCGTGGGCCCTGTCTGGGGTCTGTCTGCTCCATTCTCTGCCTTTGCAGAAGCGAGTTGCTCTTTACCTGTGGCATGTTGCGGTGGTGCCTGTTGCTACTACTGCGCGTGTGCTTTAGTACCGTGTTTTGCGGTGGCGTGTCCTTATTCCTGGGGTTTTTATGCTTCTGCTCTTTCGTACTGTCTCACCCCTGTCGTTTTTCCTGGCATCTCCTTTTGTCTGTTTTGCCTGCACTTGCTGCTATGTTGGGGGGCGTGGTCGGTTTCCACCACTTCTTGCTTGTGCGTTCCTTGTTTTCCTCCTCTGCCGCAGGGGTGTTCTATGTGTGTTCCTTGGCTTTGGGCTTTTTTCGGCCTGGGTCCTGTGGTGTGCTTCTTTGTCGGTCTGTTGCAGTTGCTCGTACCTCTTGGTTCGGGTACGGTTCTGGCGGCAACCCGTCCGCCTTCTTTGGTTTCCTTGCTTGCCCTGCCAATTGGGTTTTTCGGGGTCTGGCGATGTCCCGCGTCGGACCCGTCATTTCTGAACTCCTGGCAGGTTTGCTTGCTTGGAGTTCTGTTCGGCAGTTAGTTTCGTTCATTTATTATGCACCCCATACCCATCTTGTGGGCGGTAGTGGAAAGGGTTAGAGGCACATAATGGGCTCAGGGACTGAACCCAACATTCATTTAGCTCAGCAAGTTACAATCTTGATGAGCTAGTTACAAATTCAATATCAGTCGTCACATCAACAATGGGTTCGAGATCGAGTACAAGTTACAGGTTCAAATAAGCAACTGACATGTGAAGTGCTAGTGTCAAAATTTATATGTTTGTCCTGCACACCGCCCCCCATCCAGTGGGCAGCGGTGGATAGGTTACAATCACTCAGTTGCTACCTACTGTTAGCAAACTGGGGATGTTTGGCTACAATTTCTGGTGGCAGATCCTTTTGAATGAAATCTTTGCACATCGCTGGAACATTGGTTATAGAATTGTCTCTAACTTCACGTATCTTTTCGCACTCCATCACATAGTGACGGAGGGTGTGCGAATAATTTTGTTGACCCAGTTTACATTGGTCAGGTCTCCATCGACAGATGATGAGAATTCCCGGAGATACTTTGGGATGCTGGTCGGCAGACGTTCCATCTTCTTGTGCCACCTGAGTTCGGTGGTCGCGCCCGAGATCTTCTTGCGGCTCCGCCTTTTCTGGGCTTGGAGGGGCCTTGTCGGGGCTGCTTCCGTCTGCCTCGTGGTCTCGCCTCCAGCTGGTGGTCGGTGTCCCACCTGCGTGTTTCTCTTGGCGGCAGTATGGGTGTTTTGGCGGTCCTTCCTTTTCCTGTCCCTTCTTAGGTGGTTCCTCTTGTTAGCGTCGGCTTGGTTTTTTGGTGGGGGTTGGGGGCCGTCGTCGTGCCACATACTGTCGCCTCTCTTTTGTGCGGCGCTGGCGGGGGCCGCTTTGGCTTGCTTTCGGTCTTGGTGTTGCTTCTACACCGTTAGTACGCTGTCTTGTGCGTCGTTTCCCCTCCGGCCTGTTCGTGCGCCGCTTGCACCATCCTGGTCTCCGCTGTGTGCCATGGCGTCTGTGTCCGGAGCGCGTTTTGCGTTGATCCGGTTCTGTTCTTCCGGTTCGCCTGTGATGGTGTCCGGGTTGTCAGCCGTGTTCTTGCGGCTCGGCTGCCTGTGTTCTTAACTCCTGCCCGTGATGTCGTGGCTTTGTGCTCTCGCTGCCGTCTGGATGACGTGTTCGAGCCGTCTTTCGGGCATGGATCTTTGGTGTTCGTTCGGGGGCCTTGCTGCGTTGGTCTTGGTGTTCCAGGACTTTCCGGGGCTGTGGCGCCTTGGGTTGGCGTTGCTGCCGGTTGTATCGCTTCCAGGGGGAGGGGTGCGTGGTGTCCGCCTCCCGGTTCCGTCCCTTTGATCTTCCTCTGTGGGTAGTTAGCTCCGGGGAGCCGACGGGGCTCCCCCCAGAAAACCAGCGTTGAATGTAATGAAACGCCATTTTCTGGGTGAGTCCCGGAGGCTCCCCGGCAACCCTCCCTCCCTCCGGTCGGCGTTTTTTTTCGCGTGTCTTGACATCCAGCCTCAGAACTGATGGGTGGATAGCCGGCGGGAGGTCTGGGGCTCCCCTTCCCCCTCCCGGGGAGGGGGAGCTGCGCAGACAGCGGCGCGGTGACGTGTGACGTCATACTAGTTTGCTTGTTTTCTGTTGGGGAGTTCTATCCACTAGTTTGGCTTTTGGTAGCAATTTAACCAGAATAGGGGTGTTTTGGGGCGCTTACCTTTCTGGGTGCCTGTCCCGGTCGATGGCAGACATAGAATGTTCCAATCACACGGGGGCTTCTATAGGCCATTGCTCCCCTTGCCTCTCTGAGGGGGCCCGGTTCTGGCCGTGGTCCCCGGTAGGCCTAAGAACTCCATACACATGACTGATGCCAAAGTCTGACATTAGCATATCAGCCTGGGATAGCTCCGGGGAGCCTCCGGGACTCACCCAGAAAATGGCGTTTCATTACATTCAACGCTGGTTTTTTGCATTTTGAATATTAA
>WNGS01015441.1:229749-239890 GCA_020271785.1 Procambarus virginalis | reverse complement strand
ATGTCATTAATTCTGTTGCGAACTCCATTACAATTCCATTGTAGTATAGTGAGCTGTTCTTCACTGTGAGTATCCATTTTGAAGTTGTTTGCTAAATATGCGCTTGTGAACATTATTATGATGTTCACTTTTGTGTATATTGTGAATTCTGTGGTGACTGGTGTGTGCACTGGGTGTTACTGTGTGCTCCGGCGTTAGTGTGCTCTGGGTGTTACTGTTGTGCACTGGGTGATAATGTGTGCGCTGGTGATAATTGTGTGCGCTGGTGATACTGAGTGCACTGGTATTACTGGATGCCCTGGGGGTACTGCACTGATGTTATGGGAACATTGTTGTGTCTGCTGGCATATACCATGCCAGCATGTGTTTCATTAACTTGTACCAGACTCTGGCATGCTGGGCCTTTACATGTTGGACTCTGCTTTTGCAAAAGATGGAGGATTTGATCCTGTGCCCTTTAAATTTGGTCAAAGGCGTTCCCAAGTTCTGTTTGCTTTGCCTTATTTCTTGGATGATTTCGTATCATATTATCAAGTATTGTTTTGATATGAGTCAGGGTGATGGCTTCTTGGGGGTCAGGAAGGGGGCTGGTTGGTGAGGTAGAGTTGGTAGTTGGTGTGATAGGAGGGGGATGGGGGGGGGGGTAGTTGGGATGCAGTGGAGAGGACTGGTTTTGAGGCTGAGGGGGTGATGGTGGTGGTGGTGGTGAGGCGCCGTTGACAGGAAGAGAAGTATTGGTGGGTGGGTTTGTGGGAGGGGGAAGATGTGGGTAGGCCTCATGGGAGCGGTGAGGGGCTACATCATTTCCTTCCCAGGCTGCAGTCACTGGACCACCCGCTCCCTGGTCTCTATTCCCTCTCTGGTCACTGGTTCACCTGTGACCTGAGTCAATATTCGTTTTAGTCCCTGCCAATTAGGCTTCTTGCTGCAGTGACGGGGTTGCTGGCAATTGACACATTTGCCAGCAACCCCGCAAAAACCAGCAATGCATGGTGGGGTTGCTGGCAATTGACACATTTGGGTGTTACAGTGTTATTAGCACTAAGCTTATCCAGACATAATTTAGTGCCGTGAAAGCCACTACAACACCCACACCTAGTTTTCGGATCACATTGCCAGGTTCTGTGGTCCCACCGTTGACAGTTGCCAAATAAGGATGGGCTGCCAATATATCGTTCCACTCTACAAGGCCTTATGCCTGGTAATGCAATAACAGGGGGCAGCTCTCCCTCCCACATAGCGATCGCTTGATTTTTTGGCACTCCCCCAGGTGACGTGTTGCGTTAGACCCAGATGATCTGGGGACGTTCATTAATGTACTCAATAGGGGCATGGATACTGTAGTTCTTAATTATAATTTTGGTCCGTTTATTCTGCGAGTTTACTTCCAACAGTTTAAACCTCTTACCTTCATAGTCATGGTTATTGTTTGTGAAGAACTGCAAGGCTCTGGCCCCAAACACCCGCAAAACGACATTGCTATCTACAAATCTGTTTTCAATGCGGTGCTGGTCACTATGGGTACGGGCGGTGTTAATGATCCATTTGTACGTCTCTGCTGATCCCATATCCGTTGTAGGAGAGAAGATTAGGGTGTGCCACTCACCATCTTCGGCTCGTTGTTTTTGTTGTGATCGATGATGATGATACTGCTGCTCTCGTTGTGGTTGTGTTTGGTCTTGTTGTTGTTGCTGTTGCTGTTGCAACAATCGTTTCCTTTCTCGTTTCTTAGATGTTCTGCTCCTGGCTGTTTCGTTTTCACTCCCGCCATCACTGTTGGTAGTTCCCAGGGGGGGTAGAGCCTTACCCATGCCAGGGTGGGAGTTGTTGTGGCGGCCAGATGTGCTAGGCATACTTACTTGTGTGACTGCCTGTCTGTGTGGTTGCTGCTGCTGCTGTTGTCGTCTTGTCTGACTTCTGGTTGCCCTAATCTATTTGCCTATGACTATGTGGTTGTCACGTATAGCTGTAAAGGCACTATACAGAACTACAAACATTGGCTAGGATGTGAGCTCTCAGGTTCCTCATGTACACAACACCCGCCGCTCAGGGAGACCACGACGTTAGGGAGGGAGCACACAGGGGCTATAACGCCCCGCTACCTGGGAGGGAACCCACACTGCTCCCCTCGTGAACCCCTGATACTGTCACACCTTGCAATGTTTGTCTCAATTGCTGGCCAGACCCACACTGTCCACCACTCACTATCAACTATTGTTGATAACCACACTTTTGAACACCTGCTACTGTCGCAGCTGCGCTATTAGACACTCTAAAGGGTGGGCCGTACGGCTAGGCCTATGTCGCGAGGACGAGGGCAAATCTCAACCATCCTGTCCCCAGAGTTCTGGGTCAACTGTTCCTCCCCCATAGTAACCCTCCTCACACCAGGCCTTCCTTGTCCCCCATTTAAATGTCCAACCTTCCCATCTGTTATGACCCCACATACACCAGTATGATCATGGTTTGACTGGTGTATGCTGAGATCATACTGTATGGTGATATCAAGGTCGTAGAGCCTAGTATCACAAATATTGCTATGTATATATATTTGATTCTTGCCTACACTCTAGTATGTATCAAGTATGGCTATTGTATGTTTGATGTACATACACATTACATGTATCATTATTATATGTTTACTCTATGTATTTATTATTATATTTTGTAGTAGAGGTTAAAGCAGTAGCCTAGTGTTGCAAATAACTGCTGATTGATAAATATTGGCATACCTGCATGTATAGCAGGGTGTGGAGGCTGTTGTGTATATAAGATTGTACTTGTAATTAGATATAATTATGTATAATTTCATTTTGGTTATAGAGGAGTGACGGTTTTGATAGCAAGTACCTGAATCTTCCTTAACTCCCTTCTCCCCTCCCCCGTTGCTTACCGGTCGAGTCAGTACTGCCAGATTTTAGATAGGAATTCTTTCTGTATGTGATGGCATATGATGATATTGTTCTTTTGTATGTGCACCTATTGATATTATACTATATTGGAACCTGTCTTTTGTACACTATTTTTATTTTATATATGTTTGGNTTCTCTAATTCTGCTTTTAGCTGCTCTAAGCAGCTCCTTAATTCTGCTCTTAACACTGGGGAGGGACAACTCCTCTCATAGATTAAACGTTTGGCAGTTCTTGGAAATGCAAGAATGATTGTCATGGCTTCATTTTGAATGCTTTCAAGCCTTTTCATATCGCTTTTGGAGTAGGTGCACAAAACTGGTGCCGCATAGTCTATACGGAGCGCACATAGGCTGTGTACATCATTTAAGCACAGCGATAGAGGCTCCATGTCCATTCCAGGTCATAGCTTTCAGTGTCCTGAGTCGTCTTTTGCATGTTTCTATGAGTTGATTAAGCTCCTCTTTCTTCCCCTTGTTAGAGCCGACAGTGACGCCAAGGTACCGATAGTGGTCAACCCATTCAAGTGTTACACCATTAATTTGTAGCTCTTCATTTTCTCCCGTCTTGTGAGGGAGTATGCCTTCGTCTTGTTTGTGGAGAGAGTGAAAACGAGCTCAATACATTTCCTTCCGAGGAGTTCAATGGACTGTTTAATTTTCCCAAGTGGAGCTTGTATTAGAACATCATCTGCATATCCCACTTGTTGTGTTCCTTCCGGGAAATCAATATTTGCAATGGCGTTCATAAGTACAATGAATGGTGTGGGGCTTAAGACTCCTCCTTGGGGGGTACCGAGTTCCATATTCATTGTTCTTTACACTGCTCTGTTGAAGCAGACCTTGACTTTCCTCCCTGTGAGGTAGTCTTCAATCCATTTCATGAGTCTCCCCTTGACACCCATGCATGCAAGCTCGTCCAGGATTGCAATCCCCTGTGCTTTGTCGAAAGCTCCTTTGATGTCAACAAATACCGAGTACTTAGCTGTGTCATTAGCCAGGTAGTTAACTATACATTTGTTGTGCTCCATCCTTTAACAAATCCATTGACCCCCTCCCCTAACCTGCCTATTTTGTGCAACAGTCGGTTTATGATGATTCTTCAAGCATCTTGTAAGTGCATGACACGAGACTGATAGGTCTGTAATTGCCAGGGTCATTGGGTTTCAGTATGGGTCAATTATTGTGTGTTTCCATTGTGTGAGCAACACTCCACTTAGGAATGATTTGTTAAACAGGTGGAGTAGTGGATTCCCAGACACTTCACACAGTGCATTGAGTATGTCGTAGGTGACGCCATCTTCACCAGGTGCTGTACTTTTACTCTATTTTCATAGCGCCCCTAACTTCCTGGGCTGTGATTGGTTCCCCATATTCGTCATCACTAGACAGTGCTCTTGTTATCCTAATCCTTCTGTCATCATGTCGGAGGAGCTGTTCCCTGCTTACTTCTGCAGGGAGGGAGGAAGATGATGCTGCATCACTCCACTTGTGAATTAGTTCTCAGCCTTACCCTGGGGTCTTTGTGAGCCGCAGGCCGGGTTCTGCCCCCCCCCCCTTAGCTATCTGAATTTTTGCTCATACTTGTCTTGCAGATGTTTCTCTTCCAATGGAGCTAGTGAATTCAAGCCATTGTGTTTCCCGCTCTCTAATCTTCTCTTCCCTGGCTACTTGACACACAGTTTTAAACAGCTCTTGGTTACTTTCAGTGGGATGTCTCCGGTACTCTCTACTCGTGCTCCTAACATTTGCATTGAGCATCTTTATGTAATCGTTCTCATACCATTTTATTTTCTTCTGAGAGTTACTGCGTCCAGTCGTATGGTGCAGAACTCTGAGACAGTGCTCAATTTGGTCATTAAGGTCATCAACAAATATATCAATGTCTTCTGGGATTTGATAGTCCGTGAACCAGTCACTCATCCTGTTTATGAAGTGCGGCCTCATATCTGGTCCGAGTGATAACCTTTTTCTTTATTCGTTTCTTTCCTTCTCTTGCTCATGTCGACGGTGGTAATCAGTGCCCAGTGGTCACTACATAAACTGTGCACAATGTGTGTACTGGCATCTGTGTCCTGTGCATTCAGCAAGAGAGCATAGTCTAATCTTCCTCCTTTGAGGTGAGTTGGCTGTTCGTCACCCTGGACTCTAAGGTTTTCACTTCCCATAACATAGAGTGACAGTTTCCGTCCATTGACATTGGGCTGATGACAGTTGGCACCAAAGTGTGGGTGTCTGGCATTAAGGTCACTGACCAGCAGGGTTGGTTCTTCATTAACAAATTCAGGCAGTGTGTCAAGGTCAAGTTTACTCTGTGGCACATATAGGTTGATTATATGTAGGGCATTATTGTTTAAGTGAAGGGTTACCTCCAGTGACTCATACTCAACCCCCATCTAGGGTTGAAGTCATCACCCACCAATGTTTCTTGTAGCACTATGACGTCAGTTTGGTGTTCACAGACGTACTGTATGATGTCATTAATTCTGTTGCGAACTCCATTACAATTCCATTGTAGTATAGTGAGATGTTCTTCACTGTGAGTATCCATTTTGAAGTTGTTTGCTAACATATGCGCTTTGAACATTATTATGATGTTCACTTTTGTTATTGTGAATTCTGTGGTGACTGGTGTGTGCACTGGTGTTACTGTGTGCTCCGGCGTTAGTGTGCTCTGGTGTTACTGTGTGCACTGGTGATAATGTGTGCGCTGGTGATATTGTGTGCTCTGGTGATACTGAGTGCACTGGTATTACTGGATGCCCTGGGGGTACTGCACTGATGTTATGGGAACATTGTTGTGTCTGCTGTCATATACCATGCCAGCATGTGTTTCATTGCCTTGTACCAGACTCTGGCATGCTGGGCCTTTACATGTTGGACTCTGCTTTTGCAAAAGATGGAGGATTTGATCCTGTGCCCTTTAAATTTGGTCACAGGCGTTCCCAAGTTCTGTTTGCTTTGCCTTATTTCTTGGATGATTTCGTATCATATTATCAAGTATTGTTTTGATATGAGTCAGGGTGATGGCTTCTTGGGGGTCAGGAAGGGGGCTGGTTGGTGAGGTAGAGTTGGTAGTTGGTGTGATAGGAGGGGGATGGGGGGGGTAGTTAGGATGTAGTGGAGAGGACTGGTTTTGAGGCTGAGGGAGTGATGGTGGTGGTGGTGGTGAGGCGCCGTAGACAGGAAGAGAAGTATTGGTGGGTGGGTTTGTGGGAGGGGGAAGATGTGGGTAGGCCTCATCCAGCAAACACAAATCATCTAGGAAACGTTCGTCTATCTCTTCCCATAGGCGTGGGAATGATTTACATTGAGAATGGTGCAGGAGAGCCTTTGAGAAACTTTTAATCAAAAAATCCAAACACATAGGTTTTATAATAAATTGTTTTTCTACAACTATTTTGTTCCTAATGTATTACAAATAGTTTTTACATGTTTAAATATAAAATTTATGGTGTTTTTTGTAAAATTCATTAATAAATTGTGAATGATATTTATTTTCTGAGTGAAACCTTCACAATCCATTTACTTATATATATGATCAGAAAAAAGTAGTTTTCCAAATTTACAAAAAATCGCTCTTTTTAACACAATTTGACTCGTTATGCATTCCACTAAACACTAATATCATGTTTAAATATATAATTTATGTATTATTCCCTAAAATAATTTATATAAATTATAAAAGTTGCTGGAAATTGGTGTGAAAGAATCTGAAAACGTTTTGTTGTCTTATATTGGCGTGTTCTTATTAACTATGTCTCGAGTGCACAGTTTATCAAACAAGAAGATTAACATTCGTCAACCCTTAAAATCTTATAATTATCTTGCTGTTGCAAAATGGGTGAATCTTTAAGAACAGCTAGTATATATGACAAATGGCGTTTTCCCGAACTCAAACATTGTATGGTTTATTATTCAACACATATTTCTAATGACTCTTAGATGTTTACATTCTCTGAAGTATAATTGTGAAGGCTGTGTCCATCACTCTCACCACAGATTCTTAAACTCCTCTCTGCAGGTTCAACTATAATTAATTTCCATTCTGAATCTCCATGGACATTTGTATCCAAAATGAAACCAATGTGGTTTCCTTCAGGGCCTTCAGCCAGCACATTTGCTCATTAATTTCCAGATTCCAACATGGTAGGGGATTTACAGAAATTTTGCTATTCATATTGTTATTTTATAAATATGAATGCATTTCCATATGATAAGACAAATACATGAGTTTATGATAAATTCGTTTTCTGTGATATAACATTGATATGCTCTTTTTTCTTTAAACCGCATACTAAACTACATCACGATCGAGCGTATATATTGCTTTTTAAGAATTAAGCGCCACCACTGACCGCCAATTAAGTGCTCACATCAACAGAGTTGATGTATAAATGTTCAACGCTCAACAGAGTTAGTATAAATGGGGTTAAATCAGAGTTTGAAAATGTTGTAGGTTGAGTACCTCAAGGCTCTGTCCTGGGACCTCTGTTGTTTATAATACTGTATATAAATGATTTAGATTCAGGTTTGAGTAACAACATTTGCAAATTTGCCGATGATACAAAAATCGGTAGGGAAATAACACAGAAGAAGACTCACTATCTCTTCAAGTTGATCTAAATAGAGTTTTGAAATGGGCAAAAGGTTGACAGATGCAGTTCAATGCTGATAAATGGAAAGTTTTGAGGTTAGGTAATGATATATGATAGAGTTACAAGATACGAGATAGATGGTGTTGTGATTGCAAAGTCGGGTATTTCGAAAGGGAACTTGGAGTTATGATTAGTAAGAATTTAAACCAAGAGATCAATGCATGAATGTTCGTAATAAGGCAAATAGTACACTAGGATTTATTAATCGAAGGGTTAATAACAAGACACCTGGTTTTGTTCTTCAGCTATAGCTTGCTCTTTAAAGCTCTTCATTCCCGTGCTGTCTCTTGGGTGGCTTAATTCTTATCAATCAATCAATTTGTTGCTTTGGTTAGGCCCCATTTTGATTATGCAGTTCAGTTTAGTCGCCGTACTATAGAATTGATATAAATTCACTTGAACGTATCCAGCATAGTTAATTAACAAAGTTAATTCCCCAATTGCATTCACTGAAAAGGCGAAGAGTTAGGTGTGACATGATAGAGGTTTACAAGTTGATGAATGGACATAACAAATGGGATATTAAAAGTATCAGCACCAGACGAAATAATGGGTATAAATTGCATAAGTTTAGATTTAGGAAAGACCTGGGAAAATACTGGTTCGGTAACAGGGTTGTTGATTTGTGGAACAATTACCGCCAAACGTGGATTGATTGTTTCAAACGTGGGTTCGACATGTATATGAGTGAGCTTGGGTGGTTATAAGAGTGGAAAAATGTTGTAAGCTGAGTGCCTCAAGCCTCTGGACTGGACCTCTGTTGTTTATAATAATATAAATATTTTAGATTAAGGTTTGAGTAGCAGCATTTGCAAATTTGCCGATGATACAAAAATCGAATATCAAAAAATATCAAAATATCAAAAATCGAAAATCCAATATATGATCTGTCTTGATCTTAATGGACCTACCTCCTCCTTTTCCCCTTTGTTCAATATAACTGAAAAAAAACCTTTAGGATTTGCCTTTGCTTAACCTGCTATACGAACTTCAGAGTTAATTTTTTTCAACTTCATAGTGGTGGAGGAATTATTTTTCGAACTTCATAGTAGTGAAGGTGGCTGCCTCGATTGTTTCAAGCGCGGGTTAGACATGTATATTAGTAGGATTGGGTGGTTGTAGATAGGAGCTGCCTGGTATGGGCCAATAGGCCTTCTGCAGTTACCTTTGTTCTTATGTTTTTGCCCTGTAACCTAAATGGTTACAGAGGCACATATATGGGCTTAGGGACTGAACCCCACAATACATTAGCTAAACTGGTTACAATCTTGATGATATTTAGGTACAAAATTCAGTATAAGTCGTCGTCACATTATCAATGGGTTCGAGATCAACCACAATTACAGTTTCTATGCAGGCGATGAGTCACAATAACCGGCTAAAGTATGTGACCAGACCACACGAAGGTGAAGGATGACGATGGATGTTGCTTAAGCGTCAGAACGAAAATGTGTATACTCTTTTTACTTTCCTGACCTTAGTTCTCTAGCTACGTATTTCATTTTGGTACCAACGTGTTCGCAATACAATTCTCTAGAAGAACATTAGTAAAAAAGGTCACGAAAGGTATAGGGATACCAGCACCAAATAAATAACTACGGAGATGACTCGCCATGAGCGCCCAACAGCAACAAGAGTTTTTACTCTTGCGATGTTATCACTTCCACAGTTGTTCTACAGCGTTAATTTTGGTATCAATGGACTCGCAATGAAATTCCCAACACGGTGATATGAATAAAACGTAGAATAATGGTTGCGGCCCACCCGCAAGAGTGTGGGAAATGGCGGAACTGTTACCGAGTATCAGTGATGCTACGACACACGTGTGATACAGAGATTTGAAAGTTTATAATTATTTCACTGTCGTGACATTATTCTATGTACGTCATTCATTTTTGTGTCAATGTGTTCGCAATAGAATGTTCTATGAGCCCGTAGGAAAAAAAAAAACAAAGCGTAAGTTAGAATAGCACCAAATATAAAACAACGTGAACATATCAGTGAGCGGCAAACACACACGAAATGTTTTTACTGTTGTTATGTTTGTCAAGTTTATACTTGTTGCACACAGTTATTTTTGGTTGTACATTGATCGGAATAAATTTCCCTAAACAGAAATATGCATATAATAACATGATATGGGGGAAGCATTACCAGTATAAACGGTTAAAGTCACCCACTGCAACCCGTTTGGGACATCATGATCAGGTGTTGTATTTGTACAAAACAAAGGCATTATGCAATGCCATTTGCAGAAATAAACGTTGTCTTTTTGGTCCAATTGTGAGTTTTCCTGGTAAAATGGTAATACTATTTGATCGAAGTGGTCCACACCTTTCATGAACTTATTGTACCATGCAGCTAGTGGTGAGAAAGACACCTCATGGCGCGCAGTTTGAAAACAAACCCAAAGTAAATCGGATTAAAATTGAATTTTATACAAAATATGTTTTGAGGACATCATTTATGTCCACATTGCGGAAGCGGCTAGGCAAACAGGACTCCAGGTGATGTCCTGGTCCGCATAATTAAAGTATAAATTGTGTTGAGAAAAAATAGAAAAAATTGAAAAA
>WNGS01015441.1:170108-213726 GCA_020271785.1 Procambarus virginalis | reverse complement strand
TCTCTCGAGTGTCAACAGTGATGTAAAATAATCATTTCGAATTTTTGCTGCCATTTTAAAACCATTATAACTTGGTTAGTCTCATTTAAGGGTCCAACTGAGTCCTTTGTTTTAGTTTACCTCTTATATAGGCGTAAAACGATTTTGGATCATTCTTTATGATTTACGTAATTTTTCTTTTGCAGTTTCTTGCGGCTGATCTGATTTTGTGAGTGACCGAGTTTAGTGTCAATATGTATAACTCATAATCAGTGACGCCCCTCGTGGGTTGATACGTTCACCAGAGCTTTCTCTTGGTAACCAACGCTCGCTTTACGACCTGTCACATCCATCAGTTTCATGTCTTGTCTTTCTTCTTTTCAGCACATTATTTATGAACGAGTTCCGTGATGACCACCTTGAAGTTTTGTCATGATGCTCCCATGCCATGTTCGCCCCTCATGACTGTAACTCATGTGTGACTGTAACTCATGTGTGACTGTAACTCATGTGTGACTGTAACTCATGTGTGACTGTAACTCATGTGTGACTGTAACTCATGTGTGACTGTAACTCATGTGTGACTGTAACTCATGTGTGACTGTAACTCATGTGTGACTGTAACTCACGTGTGACTGTAACTCACGTGTGACTGTAACTCATGTGTGACTGTAACTCACGTGTGACTGTAACTCAGGTGTGACTGTAACTCAGGTGTGACTGTAACTCATGTGTGACTGTAACTCACGTGTGACTGTAACTCATGTGTGACTGTAACTCAGGTGTGACTGTAACTCAGGTGTGACTGTAACTCAGGTGTGACTGTAACTCAGGTGTGACTGTAACTCAGGTGTGACTGTAACTCAGGTGTGACTGTAACTCAGGTGTGACTGTAACTCAGGTGTGACTGTAACTCAGGTGTGACTGTAACTCAGGTGTGACTGTAACTCAGGTGTGACTAACTCAGGTGTGACTGTAACTCAGGTGTGACTGTAACTCAGGTGTGACTGTAACTCAGGTGTGACAGTAACTCAGGTGTGACTGTAACTCATGTGTGACTTGTTGGAAATAACCAACAGTTTCATACATCCATTGTATTTATATACAACCTTTATATTATCCACAAGTAGTTACTAAAATCACTAACATGTAGATTTAATCATCATCATGGTTTATAATAACCATATTGCCAGATTCTTCCTAGTCAGAGTGACGACGTGAGGAACGACAGGCAGAAACATGAATCCTTTCCACATTTAGTTGGATTTATAACAGAGTCCAGTTCATCATTTCTTTTACTAAAAATAGTTACTTACTAACAAGTTTCATTTCGTAACTTACTACTGCTTACTGGAACTTCTTTATTTAGTGGATATTAAACATTCTAGAGGAAATTATGTAATGTAAACTTTAATTTCTTCGATTATCTGCGTGACTTTAATAAACCCAGTTTATGTTACGCGAAGTTATAGTTTAACACAGAAGAATTAAATGTGACATTAATACTCGTCACCATCTCTTCTTTCCTTAGTTAATTTCGATATATATAAATCCATTTACGCTCGAGATGTCTATCGAGAGCCGAGCATGCGCAGCCGGGAAGAGGAAGAAGACGCGAGACCATCGCCATCCACCACGCGACTCGGACGCCATTAGCAACGAGCAACAGAGATCTACGTTTCGATCTTGCTAAGAGTTTGTATTTCGCTCCCATGACTAACAGAGCGGTGCCACGTTAATTGGCACATCTCGGCAGTGTCCCAGGAACTAATAGTTATTCCATCCCACAAGTAACGTCTTATCACGGCAGCTAAGGACGAGGGATGTGGAATCGTTCCTACACCAGAGGACACTCGGCCCGGCAACTAACCATTTTCGAAACTATAATATTGTGCACATGTTTATATTTAGGTTAGTTGTCATTAGGCTGTGAACTTACCAACAAAGTCATATACGTTTAATCTCCAAATTGATTCCACTTTATTGGAATATAAATTGCATAATTATTTACTTAAGATCTCTGCAGTAATAATTTCATTTTGTAGGAATATATTTCGTAATTCAGGATGTACTTTTAGTTACCAATTAGTGGAATTCTACAATGTAGTTGCCTTCCAGCTCCGGGTCCACGACAACCGAGGTACTGGGCTTCTCTACCAACACGTGCAACAATTTGCTTGAAGCAACACGTCGTCGGTGTATCGTGACAACAAATTACGACTTCCTACAATTTACTGCTAAGCTGACTCGATTCTAGTAGTGTAGTATTAGATACACTAATATGTTGTTACATGAATGATTCCCTCTTAAGTTACCATTTACCTGCTATTAAGGAAATCATGTTATTTACTAACAAATTTATATTTTATTTATATATGAATTATGATATAAATTTATGCATATACATTTCTTTCTGTCGAATGAACCAGCGTCGGATTATACGTGCTAGAACTTAATTGTATCCCAGCACTTCAACCCCCCATTTTTGTGCAGGTTAATTTGACTCCCTGTACATAAATACAGTTTCACTCAGATCCATAGGAAACTAGTTCTTGTTATCAGTTTAATCCATTGTCTCATTTTGTTTTCTACTTTTTCTCAATAAGAGGTGATCCTTCACAGCTATCGAATTATTTATTTTAATTACAAATTATTGGAGTCAGATTTTCCCACAACTGTAACTCAGGTGTGACTGTAACTCATGTGTGACTGTAACTCAGGTGTGACTGTAACTCAGGTGTGACTGTAACTCAGGTGTGACTGTAACTCAGGTGTGACTGTAACTCATGTGTGACTGTAACTCAGGTGTGACTGTAACTCAGGTGTGACTGTAACTCAGGTGTGACTGTAACTCAGGTGTGACTGTAACTCAGGTGTGACTGTAACTCAGGTGTGACTGTAACTCAGGTGTGACTGTAACTCAGGTGTGACTGTAACTCCTGTAGTTACTTCCGTTGCTGGAGACATGGGTCATAATTCCCTTCAGAAAATTTGAATTTCCAGATTACCACCAAGATTTTGCTCCTGCACTGTTGCAATGCGAGAGACCTTGTGATTACCTGGTGTTGATTCCGGGGGTCATGGTCCCCGTGGCCCGGTCTCTGACCAGGCTTCCTGGTGTATGGTCTGGTCAGCCAGGCTATTGTACGCGGTTGCTTAAAGCCAGGTGTATGAATCACAGCCTGGTTGATCAGGTTTGCCATGGGTTTGTGAGTTCAAAATAATCAAAATATTTTCAGAATCTCCTGACTAACTAGAGTCTTTTGTTGATGGTGGGTTCTGATTGTTGGTGGTGGGTTCTGATTATTGATGGTGGGTTCTGATTGTTGATGGTGGGTTCTGATTGTTGATGGTGGGTTCTGATTGTTGATGGTGGGTTCTGATTGTTGATGGTGGGTTCTGATTGTTGATGGTGGGTTCTGATTGTTGATGGTGAGTTCTGATTGTTGATGGTGGGTTCTGATTGTTGATGGTGGGTTCTGATTGTTGATGGTGAGTTCTGATTGTTGATGGTGGGTTCTGATTGTTGATGGTGAGTTCTGATTGTTGATGGTGAGTTCTGATTGTTGATGGTGGGTTCTGATTGTTGATGGTGGGTTCTGATTGTTGATGATGGGTTCTGATTGTTGATGGTGAGTTCTGATTGTTGATGGTCAGTTCTGATTGTTGATGGTGAGTTCTGATTGTTCAGCGATTGTCTTGAATGACTCTGCGCACTCAATATGATCAACCAGGATTTCCCTGTTGAAACCTTTTATGAAAAATTGAAGCATTGATTACGAACGATTTGTAAATGTGTGGAGTCGGCATGATCGCTGCTGTGTTGCTCAACCTCTCCCTGTGCGGGTTGCCACAAGATCAATAAAATCCTTTACTGTTTCTTGATTGTGAATGGTATAGAGTAGGGCAGTTTTGAAGTAAATATATTCTTTGATCTTTGAGGAATATCAACAAACAGAGCAGTAAAGATCACGGGTACATGCTGAGAAACATTAAACATCTGAAATTTGGAGTCAGTGCGATCTTTATCTGAACCATTTTATCTCTCTCTCTTTCTCTCTGTCTCTCTCTCTCTTTCTCTCTGTCTCTCTCTCTCTCTGTCTCTCTCTCTCTCTCTCTCTCTCTCTCTCTCTCTCTCTCTCTCTCTCTCTCTCTCTCTCTCTCTCTCTCTCTCTCTCTCTCTTTCCCTCTTCCTCTCCCTCTTTCTCTTCCTCTCCTCTTCCTCTCCCTCTCCCTCTCCCTCTCCTTCTCCCTCTCCTTATCCCTCTCTTTCTTATTCTTTCTTTTTGGTTCTGACTTTTTCCGTTTTCCTCATTCTTCGTAATGTATTTTTGTCATCGGAAAACGTACTTAATGCTACTTAATATTAAGTCTAAATCACTAACCAATTTGCTCAGCATCAAAGACTACATTATTACCTTCACGATTATGTGATGACACTTAAACTAAACAGCAATTTGAAAACACATTACATCAAATCCTTACATCAAACATTTTGAGGGCGTCCACATCTTTAGTGGTGTAGATTACAGGGACTAAAACTACGTTTATCTCGAGAACTCTGATCAACTTCAGGGATGTAAGGCAAAAGTCCGGGTCCGACTCGGTCTGGCATACTTGAAGAAACTGGAAAACATAAACACCAAAATAATAATTTTCAGAAGCCATTGTCCTAAATCAGCAAAATAATAATAATAATAATCTTTTAATTCGAAAGCAATCATGGAGAAATGCTGTCATCTATATTATAATTTTTTTTCTATGAACATAAGTATTTTAGTGGCAATATAACAAAAATTATCAAGTTATCACTCAATATTCAACACAAAAAACAATTATTTAGATCTATATATTATAGAGCTTTGTTTAACGCATGAATGTTTTATGCGTGAATTTTATAATTTTTCCTGTAAACATTAAGTCAGGTTTTAAGTGTAAAATCAATGCAAGTGGTAGTCTCTTGCACTTAGAAAGGCATTATAAAGGTGTCTCAGAAATAAACCAAATAAGAAAATACTAAATGAGAAAATCTTTGGAGCAAGACGGTGAGATTGAACCAGCATCCTGGGACGCGGGTTGACACCCGCCTTAACCCATGGACCACGATAAGCTCAAAAGCTACACATGCTTGAGTCCGCCTGAACCCACTTGGAACTTAAAGGCACCGCGGTGGTATCCAATCAAATTTACACATGTACCCAGCATACTGTTTGGTGGGATAAGGTGTGTTATTCAGGGTGCTGGTGTCATACCCCCCTTCCTGCCTACACACATTTTCTCATATACATATCATGTTACCATGATTCCAATGTGCAAAATAATAAATGGTTTAAAAATGGTCACAAGTTTACAAAGTTTCAAAGAAAATCTTCGATTTAAATGCATACTGAGAAATATTTGCTTCAAGTCAATGAGAAGAATCATTTCGAAATCGTCGCTTAAGAAATAACATAGTTTTTTTAAATGAGCTCAAGTTTCAATAAAGATTTTGACAAATGTAAATTAGGATTGTAAGTTTCAGTTTAATTTGAAGTGGTATTCTAATATAATGTCTTATAATTTACTCTGGAAAGTGTTATTATTAGCCAGCTTTCTTTCATGAAAATATATTATCACGAAAAATAAGAAATTGATATGCAGATATATTGTAAAGTTGATGCCCAAATACAACCAGCATAAAAAAGTAATTGGTTGGGAAAATTGCCTTTAAGGCACAAAGTGGCACAATTTCAATAGGATGGACCATTTTTTACTAAGAGGAGGCAGTTAAGTATCAGGAGAAAGAACTAAGCCATTGTGAGTATATAGCAAGGGGCATGAGGATAATAATTTAGGTTAGGACAGAGGAAAGAGAAGGAGCCCAACCACTTGGACGGTTGGGAAGAACAAAAATCAAAATGTGTTTTTAACTCATTTAACACCATGATTAATAGTGATCCACAAAGACTTGCACATGCCATTTTCAATGAACCTGCTAGTTTAATTGCATTTGTCCTGTCAAGAGTTTTGAAATAACGTCAGGCGTCGCATCAGACTAGAAATAAAAATGAATTTTGGAGAATTGATTTTTCAATTACTATCGACAGTGAAAAGAAACATAAGAAATATTGAGAAAATTCATGGTAGAATTATTAATCTTACCTTTTCGGTCATATTTAACAACATATGTTTACAAGAAAGACTGCCATCAAAATCTATATAAATATAAATGTAAATGTTCGTTTGTTCAAAATTGCTAATCTCCGAAAGTTCTTTACCGATTGCTTTGAAATTTTCACACAACGTTCCATTCGCATCCGAGCAAGTTTTTATATACATACTATATAGATGTCACGCCTGTGACAGAAAAAAATATGTTTTTTCTGAAAAACTGTGATTTTCAAGTGTTTTTCATGTAAGGGAAATCTTCAAAACCTTTTTACCGATTGCTTTGAAATTTTGACACAACGTTGCATTCAAATAGGCTCATGTTTTTATATACCTACTATATACATGCCTCACCTGGGACAGGAAAAAAACATGCTTTTTGTGAAAAACACCGCCATCTGTTGGACGTAAGAGCAACACACGCTGAAATCTCCAAAAGTTCTTCACCAATTGCTTTGAAATTTTGACACAACGTTCCTTTCGAATTCGCGTGTGTTTTGATGAACCTACGGTATAGCTGCCACAGATGTGACAGGTAAAAACATGCTTTGTTTGAAAAACAGCGCCATCTGTTGCACGTAATAGCAACACAGGTTGTATAAAATATGTTACGATTCCATTTCAATGTTTCCGATTGCATTGATAAATTGAATTTTCATAGATTTCGATTTATTTTAATTTTCATTTAATTATTTTGTGTGACATTGCATTGGAATTGAGCTGTGTTGTTTATCATACCTGTCATTTCGTGAGTATAGTTTATTTTTTATTTTTTCATTGTTTTCATTTCGTTCTTTTAACTGTTCTTATTTTTCAGTGCAATTGGCGATGGAATTGAGCTGTGTCGATTGATCTGCATTTTAGTTGATATATTTTGTTAGTATTCCTTTAAAAAAAACAAGAAAATGGACAACGGGTATATTTTACAGCTGCAAATGTGCAACAAATAGCTATAAATCCACCGGCAACAATGTTAACTGCTTTCTTAACATTGTCAGAATGACTCATTTGCGAAAACACTGCTGTATTCGGAAGTGCCTCCGTATTACACATGGAATGCGAACAGAAAATCATTTGAACGACGCAGAAGAGGAGAGCGAGTCGACGGACAACTTGGTATATTCAAATAAACTACGATAGGCACACTGTACACCGTGCATCCCAATCAGGATGAATGCTTCTTTATTCGCATGCTGTTGGTAAATGTGCCCGGTCCAACGTCTTTCCAGCAATTGGGATTTGTCAACAGCGTTACACATGCCACTGTCTGTAGTGCATGTCAAGCTCTGTATTTATTGGAGAACGACAGACACTGGGATGTGTGCATTAATGATGCGTCAAACACGTCACATCCAAATCAAATTCGTGCATTGTTTGCAATCATATTGACCGCCTGTTTTCTTCATCTCAAACAGAGTTATTGGAACAATATAAATGGCACTTAGCTTAAGATATTGTCCGTCGAATACGCAAGGAAAATTCAAATATGAACATGGATTTCACAGCAGAAATCTACAGCTTAGCATTGATAATGATTAAGGATTTGTGCTTAGAAATTGCAAATAAAGTTCTCAATCGCTGTGGCGTTGCTGTGGCTCAGTCTGGTTAAATAGAAAAGAAAGAAAAGAGAAAGCGCACGTTTCTAATATGTTGAATTTCACAATGCTTGTGGGTATACAATACTTTTGTTGTTCCATTGTCTGGGGAGATAGAGAGATTGTCTGGTTTGCCGACTCTAGAACACGCAACATATAATTGTCCATGTGAGAAGCAATCCGTGTCTAAATATAAACTGCACAATTCTAAAGACTGGCCTGAGCTTTGCTGATGGTGATTGCAAACGCCAATCGCATTGGAAATTACAGTCTCTTAAATTGAAATGGCATATCTGTTGGAGTCATTGGAATGCGAGGAATGAAGACATCTTCACCTTTGAAAGGTTCTGTCAAGACTGTTGCTTCTATATGCAACAATCTGTTGCTTCTTCTGATTGTTGAATTATACAGGTATTTTTGTTCAACATTTCTCTTGTTAACAAGAGAAATGTTGAACAAAAATACCTGTATAATAGACAAAACCCAAGATGCAAGAAGATTACAAATTCTTGAAGCAATTCACATAAGAATAGAACAACCTACCATGAACACCCAAATCACGGAACTATTTACTCTACCCACCATGAGAGTAAGGACAAGACCAGAACATAACGATGCCAACACAGAAGACAATGTTCAACATAACAGGCCAATTACACTGGATTAATCTTTGTATGTAGATGCCAGCTGCCTCGTATGGGCCAATAAGCCTTCTGCAGTTACCTCTATTCTTATGTTCTTATGTTTCACCCCACATTTATCCCTTATGTATCCCCTATGTTTTCACCTTTATTGTCTTATCACCTGACCCAGTGCGGGTATAAAATCAACCAGCATTGTAAAATCTCTTCACGAGGCTAACCATAGCCCGTGCTTCTTGCCCCGCTCCTGTGCCAAGTAAGTTACGGGCTCACCATAGCCCGTGCTACTTGGAACTTGTTCCGAGTAGCTGAATCTATAACAACAACATAAAATCTCTTCATTTGAGAATGAACCATGGAGGTTCGAAACGTTGTGCAAATTGTATAAATAAGTGTAATACATTCTATAGTAATTCACCTCTTTTCTTCACCTTGAAATTACGAAAATGAGTTTTGGAGAACTCCTATTTCAGCTAAGCCCTGATGCTAAGAAAATAGTTAGAGGGATAGAAGCCCTAAATCAGAAGATAGTAAATACAGAATATGCGGTCATATTCAATGAGACATGTTTAAAAGAAAACCTGCTGCCAGTATACACCAGTATATATATATATATATATATATATATATATATATATATATATATATATATATATATATATATATATATATATATATATAAATATATATATGTCGTACCTAGTAGCCAGAACGCACTTCTTGGCCTACTATGCAAGGCCCGATTTGCCTAATAAGCCGAGTGATTTTCTTTATTTTCAATAATTTTTTCCCATTTAGTTTATTTGAATTATTATTATCATATTATATTAGGAACATAAATTATTGACTTAGTTGTGTTAGTTTAGGTGAGGTTTAGATAGGTTAGGTTAGGTAGGGTTGGTTAGGTTCGGTCATATATCTATGTTAGTTTTAACTCAAATTTCAACAAATTAACTTATAAATAATGAAATGGACAAATCTATCATTTCATAAGAAAAAAATGAGAAAAGTACATAAATTCAGGAAAACTTGGCTTATTAGGCCAATCGGGCCTTGCTTAGTAGGCCGAGTACGACGTTCTGATACTAGGTACAACATATATATATATATATATATATATATATATATATATATATATATATATATATATATATATATATATATATATATATAAAAGAGATGTGTCACCCTCCATGCACCCAGATATGGCACAGGTCACAGCAAGCATTCAGGTTCCTCCCAAAAGGGAGGGAGACACAAGTACCCATGGTTTAATCAGAGTTGCAAGCTAGCAAAGCAGCTAAGTAAAAGGGCGTGGAGAAACTATAGAAACAACAGAGCACTAGAGAGCAGAGAAAGATACCAGAGCGCCAGGAATGAATACGTCAGGGTGAGAAGAGAGGTAGAGAGGCAATATGAAAATGACATAACGAGCAAGGCAAAGACTCAACCCAAACTCCTGCATAGCCACATCAGGAGGAAAACAACAGTGAAGGAACAGGTAATGAAACTGAGGATAGGGGCAGAAAGTTTCACTACAAACGGCAAGGAAGTGTGCGAGGAACTCAATAAGAAATTCCAGGAAGTCTTCACCTCAGAGCAAGGAGAAGTCCCAGAGATAAGGGAGGGAACATCAAACCTGACACCACTAGAAGAGTTTGTGATTACCAGTGGGGAGGTGAGGAAGCATCTGCTAGATTTGGACGTGACAAAGGCTATAGGCCCGGATGGAATCTCACTATGGATTCTAAAGGAAGGAGCAAAAACTCTTTGCCTACCACTCACCATGGTGTACAAGAAGTCACTGGTAACAGGCGAACTACCAAAAATTTAGAAGACGGCCAATGTAGTCTCAATATACAAGAAGGGTGATAGGCAGGAGGCACTGAACTACAGGCCAGTGTCCCTAACTTGCATTCCATGCAAGATGATAGAGAAGATTATGCAAAAAAAGCTAGTGGAACATCTAGAGCAGAAGAACTTTGTAACACAACATCAGCATTGGTTCAGAGATGGCATATCATGCCTAACAGGATTAATTGAGTTCTATGACCAGGCAACAAAAATCAGGCAAGAGAGAGAGAGAGAGGGCTGGGCAAACTGCTTATTTCTGGACTGACAGAAAGCTTTGGACACAGTGCCACATAAGAGACTAGTGCACAAACTGAAGATGCAGGCAGGAGTGAGAGGGAAAGTTCCCCACTGGATAAGAGAGTACCTAAGCAACAGGACACAGCGAGTCACCATGAGAGGTGAGGTATCGGAGTGGAGGAGAATCGTCAGTGGATTTCCACAGGGATCAGTCCCTGGACCTATTCTGTTTCTGATATACGTAAATGATCTCCCAGAAGGAATTGTCTCGTTCCTCTCGATATTTGCTGATGATGCAAAAATTATGAGGAGGATCAAGACAGAGGAGGATAGTATGAGGCTACAAGATGACCTAGACAAACTAAAGGAATGGTCCGACAAATGGCTACTAAAGCTCAACCCAAGTAAATGTAAGGTAATGAAACTAGGAGGCCAGTCACTGGATACCGAATGGGAGATGAAGTCCTTCACGAAACGGACAGAGAGAAACATCTAGGAGTTGATATCACCCCAAACCTGTCTCCCGAAGACCATATCAAAACAATAACATCAGCGGCCTATGCGAGGCTGGTTAACATCAGAACTGCTTTCAGAAACCTGTGTAAGGAATCCTTCAGAACCTTGTATACCACATATGTAAGGCCAATCCTGGAGTATGCAGCCCCAGCATGGAGCCCGTATGTAGTCTAGCATAAGACGAAGCTGAAAATAGTTCAGAGGTATGCCACTAGGCAAGTCCCAGAACTAAGAGGCATGAGTTATTAGGATAGATTACGTGAACTGCATCTCACGTCGCTGGAAGATAGAAGAGCTAGGGGAGACATGATCACCACATACAAAATTCTCCGTGGAATTGACAGGGCAAATAAGGATGGATAATTTGCCACGGGTGGTACACGCACAAGGGGACACAGGGGGAAGCTGAGTACCCAAATGAGCCACAGAGACATTAAAAGAACTTTTTCAGTGTCAGAGTAGTTAATTAATGGAATACATTAGGAAGTGATGTGGTGGAGGCTGACTCCATACACAGTTTCAAATATAAATATGATAGCGCCCAGTAGGCTCAGGAATCTGTTCACCAGTTGATTGACGGTTGAGAGACGGGACCAAAGAGCCAAAGCTCAACCCCCGCAATCACAACTAGGTGAGTGCAACTAGGTGAGTACACTGGACATGTTTTTGGAGAGGCATGAGGGAGGCATACACAGGACGTGCTCTAGGAGAGGCATGAGGGAGGCATACACTGGATGTGCTCTAGGAGAGGCATGAGGGAGGCATACACTGGACGTGCTCTAGGAGAGGCATGAGGGAGGCATACACTGGATGTGCTCTAGGAGAGGCATGAGGGAGGCATACACAGGACGTGCTCTAGGAGAGGCATGAGGGAGGCATACACAGGACGTGCTCTAGGAGAGGCATGAGGGAGGCATACACTGGATGTGCTCTAGGAGAGGCATGAGGGAGGCATACACTGGACGTGCTCTAGGAGAGGCATGAGGGAGGCATACACAGGATGTGCTCTAGGAGAGGCATGAGGGAGGCATACACTGGATGTGCTCTAGGAGAGGCATGAGGGAGGCATACACAGGACGTGCTCTAGGAGAGGCATGAGGGAGGCATACACTGGATGTGCTCTAGGAGAGGCATGAGGGAGGCATACACTGGATGTGCTCTAGGAGAGGCATGAGGGAGGCATACACTGGACGTGCTCTAGGAGAGGCATGAGGGAGGCATACACTGGATGTGCTCTAGGAGAGGCATGAGGGAGGCATACACTGGATGTGCTCTAGGAGAGGCATGAGGGAGGCATACACTGGACGTGCTCTAGGAGAGGCATGAGGGAGGCATACACTGGATGTGCTCTAGGAGAGGCATGAGGGAGGCATACACTGGACGTGCTCTAGGAGAGGCATGAGGGAGGCATACACTGGATGTGCTCTAGGAGAGGCATGAGGGAGGCATACACTGGACGTGCTCTAGGAGAGGCATGAGGGAGGCATACACTGGACGTGCTCTAGGAGAGGCATGAGGGAGGCATACACTGGGTTTACGCAAGGTGAGGCATATGGGACACAAACCACACATGTGATAGGTCTACGTCGACAAACTACGTGACATTATGGTCGCCAGTGAGTCCTAATTTTCATATAGTACGTAAAATATAATTGATCAAAATGCCCAAAATACATGTTTGTGATAATTTCGTATGAGTACCCAGATCACACAAGCTTTGATTATAACAAACAGTTTTGTACCCTATTGCTTTACTTAAAGTACTTTTTAATTCATATTATATAAAAGAAAAATTCTGAGTTTTTAATATTTTTAATTGAGTGATACATTGAAGCCAAAATTATTGATATAAATATATTTTACTGATGTATCAAATAGTATTTATAACAATCATACTTCAGGGTCTCACCTGTATCCCTTTTCCAGTGCTGTTGTGTTCTACAATATGCATCGTCATCCACTTGAGGATGATCGTCCTCCTTAACCTCGAATTCCGCTGCAAGTTCAAAAACTTGGTCTACGGAGAGATCGTCCTGTTGAGGTGACAGCAACTCCACACTCCTGTCTACCACACCTGAGACACAAGTGGAGAAAACATATATTTACTGTGACGTAATTTACGGAGCACAACACATTACTACACTAAGTAATGATACACACAACACAATATTCCTACTGCTACTCTTATTGATCACTGGGCGTCACCAGTGTTGTACCGGCATCACGTGACGTCACCAGTGTTGTACCGGCATCACGTGACGTCACCAGTGTTGTACCGGCATCACGTGACGTCACCAGTGTTGTACCGGCATCACGTGACGTCGCCAGTGTTGTACCGGCATCACGTGACGTCACCAGTGTTGTACGGCATCACGTGACGTCACCAGTGTTGTACCGGCATCACGTGACGTCACCAGTGTTGTACCGGCATCACGTGACGTCACCAGTGTTGTACCGGCATCACGTGACGTCACCAGTGTTGTACCGGCATCACGTGACGTCACCAGTGTTGTACCGGCATCACGTGACGTCACCAGTGTTGTACCGGCATCACGTGACGTCGCCAGTGTTGTACCGGCATCACGTGACGTCACCAGTGTTGTACTGGCATCACGTGACGTCGCCACAGGAGAAGTGAGATGGGGAGGGTGTCGTCAGAGAAGATGCAGGGACAGAGCCGGGGATGGTCCAACACTTTCTTACCAGCTGGGTAGGAAGATGGAGAGGAGCCCCAGGTTAATGTGAGATAGAGGCGTCCCAGCAGTAATGTACTGTGTGACAGCCTTCATGGTCTCAGCAGGAAATAACGAGAGCGGACAACACGAAGACGACCGGGATGAGGATGGACATCGGCCTGGCGGAGAGGTGACACCGAAGTGAATAGCTGAAGACTGGGAGCGGAGGGTGGAAACACCTGACGGTAAATTATGAGCAATACTCAGGTTCAGAATAGAGACGACAGGACAAAAGGGAGCTGGTGGAGGTATTGTGGTCTAAGAACTGTTGCGGAAATGAGAAAGGGGTGAAGGGCTGGGCGGAGAAGTGTTATGCAACACTCGAGCATCAGTCATGTCGGAGAAAAAATAAGATGTCGATCCGAGTGACTTGTCCCAGGAATAGAAATCCGATCGTGATATTATAAACTGCGAATGGCTTCCTCAAATATAAAGGATATGCATGAGCAGGAGAGGCAGGGTGGTAGAAGGCATCACCGCAACTGATGCAGCAAGGCTGGGGAGAAGAGCACCGTCTTAGGATGACCCGGGACTCCACTCAAGGGGGCACAGGGACACTTTGCTAGTGCATCGCAAGAGACCATGTCCAAATTTCCAACAACTACTGCAGAGACAAGGAGTGGTGATGTATCCCTGAACGTAGCATCCATCTGGTACCTTCAAGAATAACGGAAGATAAAAGGGACCTACCATCAGAAGTGAATTTGACTACCTGAGGAGGTTGACGAAGACGATCACCACGAGGTGGTGAAGTGAACGTATCCATCTGGAGGATGGAATGGCCTCGGGTCTCTAGAATATATTTAATATCCTCGTGGCAGTATTTCAGCTCTATCTCCAGTCGCGACATGTTGCGGGAAAATGACTGTGCCAATGCTGGCATTTAACCGGCCATTTTTGGACACCGGAACTGGGGTCTCACCAAAGCAGGTCAACAATGCCAGGCGGTCTGCTGCCTATTGGTAACGGGCTGCAACTACACGTGTGCTAACACGGGTGGGGTTAAAAGTGTCATGGGTGTCACTGAATCAACCAGGTGTTTATGGATGTATAAATCATCAGGACGTGTATGATCAACGTGAGAAAGATCAAAATACTTAGTCCACTTGGTAGGACCAAAAACAAATCCTGGAACATAAACGAGTGGATAGAAAGTATTTGTGTATGTGTGTGGTCGTTATTGCGCTGAGCGCTCCCCCAGAATGAGGAACATTCTGGTGCACTTAAAAGGTGCAGCGTTCAAAACGAGAGATGGAGCCACTCCAGGTGACGAGGTGGTCACCACTGGGGGCTTGGGGTTCAAGCCTGACACGGAAGTAGGAGGGGAATGGAAAATGTCAGTAGGGAGAGTCAAGAAAGGAGCCTTGTCTGGCCCAACATTGACTACGGAGCGCGATCTTCCATCACCGGCCGACTCGGGGGCCTCATCATGGTCGCCCACCTCTCGAATATGTGTAAGAGAAGTCAGTTCGGTATCCATACAGCATTAATTTCAAAAGTCTAGGTCTCGGAGACAATGGATACCACCTACCAGGACAGCTAGGGTGGTCGAGTGCAGGAAAGGGGTGCGTCGTCTTCAGTGGTGATCCCCCTTTTTAACAGGGGACACCTACTGCCTCGTACATTCTCCCCCACTAGGGCAAAGACCTTTTTTCTCCTTTCCCCCCAGCTTGGACACCCAATCATCCACCAAGTGCAGCCCCTCGTGCGGAAATTTCGGTGACGTGAACAAGATTCCTACGGGTGTGTACCTTAGCTTATACAACGTCCAGAGAAGGGCAGGAGTGGGAAGGCCAAGGCAACTTTCATCAGCTGCAGTGAGTCGTATGCGAGTCCGCTCACCATGACAAGATTATCCTCTGGAGTTTGTTTTTTTGTTAGATTACTATTACTTCCACCAGATATCAAGTCAGCACACTATTTACTCATTTCGATGAGGTTTTAACGTGACTTCCCTTATGCCTGACTTGTTCAGAGTGAATATCAGATCAAATCCATCAATTTCATCTCCTCTCGTTCTTGTGGGTCACTTGATTTATTGGCTTAGAAAATTTTCTTCTTGCCTCATCCAGTAGTTTAGCTCTCCAAGCAACTGGTTCTTCATGTGGGTCTCTGTTCTCTCAGTCTATCTTCTCATGGTTCAAGTCACCCGTGATTAGCAATCTGGATCCGTTACTGCAAGCAACAGAAGTTGCTCTCTCTTTTATATTAATGGTAGTCATGTAGTTTATCACATTCCTGTCTGGGTCTTCTGTCGTTTAGTGGGACTATATATATTACTGCTTTTATTATTTTCTGCCCTCCAATTACCATAGTGCCTGTTATGTAGTCCCTTCATCCTTCACAGCCCGGGATATTCATCTCCTGAAAACTCTTAGTCTTTCCTTATCAGCAGAGCCATTCCTCCTCCACATTTTCCTTTCCTCTTTCCGTACTACAAAATATTCCTGTTGAAACACTGTATTTGTTATGATTTCTGTCAATTTTGTTCTTGTGAGTGCTTTTATGTCTGTGTTTTCTTACTGTAACCTTTCTCCAAGTATACTTGTTTCATTTGTAATCCATCTATGTTTGAATATATTTGAATATAGTTTGCCTTAAAGCTCACTTTCTTCTGTCCATTCTCACTTCCTCTCCTTCTCGGTGGACATTCTACGGGTGTAGGAAGTGGTTCTATGGGTTCAGCAAATTGGGTTGTGATGTCCTTCGAGATGGTTAACAGGGCCTCATAGGGTTCTGCAGGGAGGGGTGGGTGGCCAAGAGAAGGAGAGGGATGGGAAGGAATAGGAAAAACAGGATAGGAAAGGGCAAAGTCTTGGATGGTGTCGTGACGTCGTGCTCCACAGCATAGCTGGCAACAAATACCGAGGCAATAAGTGTCTAATGTAATAAAGGAGGTATTAAAAAGTTTCCAGTTTATTGGGGCATATCAAATAGGACACCGTAAAAATCCGTAGTTAGCTCTCAAACACTGCTACTCCCACAATACACTCAACAGGCTTTAATCAAATCTCTGCGAAAACATCATCAATCACATATCAAATACACGCCCTCTGAATTAGCTGTCACTATGCTCCAATTCCTAGTGCAGTGGTACATTAATCCTAGCATGCTACACAAATAAGGATACAGAGTAGTGGTGCCACAATAATCAACTAGTGGGTGAGGGAATAATATCAATTAGAATACATTAGTAGTCACTCAAGGTCCTCACTACCCACCACATATACATATATGTCAACTATAATTACCACCTACCACCAGTTCCACAATAATGGTGTACAGCAGTTGTTTTGATCCATCAACAATACCATAGGTACATCATCCACTAGGTTACAAGGTCAATCGACTGCAAAAATAACTCAAAAACAGGAACGAGATGACGTGCCCTAGTACCGACATGCGCCCCTGGTACCAACACAGAGATCAGTCACGATGGACGTCGCGGGCAGCCGCGGCGCTGCACGGTTCCACGTTACCAAATCAACTGTCACTACAGCCTGGTTGACCAGTCCAGCAACCAGGAGGCCTGGTCGACGACCGGGCCGCTAGGACGCTAAGCCCCGGAAATACTTCAGGTAACAGGTTCAAACCTTAACACACCATAAACTATTCTCTTACAACTCTGTACAGCCCCAAACATATATAAAATAAAAATATGTTACAAAAGACAGGTTCCAATATAGTATAATATCAATAGGTGCACATACAAAAGAACAATATCATCATATGCCATCACATACAGAAAGAATTCCTATCTCCAAAATCTGGCAGTACTGACTCGACCGGTAAGCAACGGGGGAGGGGAGAAGGGAGTTAAGGGAAGATTCAGGTACTTGCTATCAAAACCGTCACTCCTCTATAACCAAAATGAAATTATACATAATTATATCTAATTACAAGTACAATGTTATATACACAACAGCCTCCACACCCTGCTATACATGCAGGTATGCCAATATTTATCAATCAGCAGTTATTCGCAACACTAGGCTACTGCTTTAACCTCTACTACAAAATATAATAATAAATACATAGAGTAAACATATAATAATGATACATGTAATGTGTATGTACATCAAACATACAATAGCCATACTTGATACATACTAGAGTGTAGGCAAGAATCAAATATATATACATAGCAATATTTGTGATACTAGGCTCTACGACCTTGATATCACCATACAGTATGATCTCAGCATACACCAGTCAAACCATGATCATACTGGTGTATGTGGGGTCATAACAGATGGGAAGGTTGGACGTTTAAATGGGGGACAAGGAAGGCCTGGTGTGAGGAGGGTTACTATGGGGGAGGAACAGTTGACCCAGAGCCTTGGGACAGGATGGTAGAAATGTGCCCTCGTCCTCGCGACATAGGCCTAGCCGTACGGCCCACCCTTTAGAGTGTCTAATAGCACAGCTGCGACAGTAGCAGGTGTTCAAAAGTGTGGTTATCAACCATAGTTGATAGTGAATGGTGGACAGTGTGGGGTCTGGCCAGCAATTGAGACAAACATTGCAAGGTGTGACAGTATCAGGGGTTCACGAGGGGAGCAGTGTGGGTTCCCTCCCAGGTACCGGGGCGTTATAGCCCCTGTGCGCTCTCTCCCTAACGTCGTGGTCTCCCTGAGCGGCTGGTGTTGTGTACATGAGGAACCTGAGAGCTCACCTCCTAGCTAATGTTTGTAGTTCTGTATAGTGCCTTTACAGCTACACGTGACAACCACATAGTCATAGGCAAATAGATGAGGGCAACCAGAAGTCAGACAAGACGACAACAGCAGAAGCAGCAGCAACCACACAGACAGGCAGTCACACAAGTAAGTATGCCTAGCACATCTGGCCGCCACAACAACTCCCACCCTGGCATGGGTGAGGCTCTACCCCCTGGGAACTACCAACAGTGATGGCGGGAGTGAAAACGAAACAGCCAGGAGCAGAACATCTAAGAAACGAGAGAGGAAACGATTGTTGCAACAGCAACAGCAACAACAACAGGACCAAACACAACCACAACGAGAGCAGCAGTATCATCATCATCGATCACAACAAAAACAACCAGCCGAAGATGGTGAGTGGCACACCATAATCTTCTCTCCTACAACGGATATGGGATCAGCAGAGAAGTACAAATAGATCATTAACGCCGCCCGTACCCATAGTGACCAACACCGCATTGAAAACAGATTTGTAGATAGCAATGTCGTTTTGCGGGTGTTTGGGGCCAGAGCTTTGCAGTTCTTCACAACCAATGACCATGACTATGAAGGTAAGAGGTTTAAACTGTTGGAAGTAAACTCGCAGAATAAACGGACCAAAATTATAATTAAGAACTACAGTATCCATGCCCCTATTGAGTACATTAATGAACGTCCTCAGATCATCTGGGTCAAGTGCAACACAAGACCTGGGGGAGTGCCAAAAAATCAAGCAATTGCTATGTGGGAGGGAGAGCTGCCCCCTGTTATTGCATTACCAGGCATAAGGCCTTGTAGAGTGGAACGATATATTGGCAGCCCATCCTTATTTGGCAACTGTCAACGGTTGGACCACAGAACCTGGCAATGTGATCAGAAAACTAGGTGTGGGTGTTGTAGTGGCTTTCACAACACTAAATTATGTCTGGATAAGCTTAGTGCTAATAACACTGTAACACCCAAATGTGTCAATTGCCAGCAACCCCACCATGCATTGCTGGTTGTTGCGGGGTTGCTGGCAAATGTGTCAATTGCCAGCAACCCCGGCACTGCAGCAAGAAGCCTAATTGGCAGGGACTAAAACGAATATTGACTCAGGTCACAGGTAAACCAGTGACCAGGGGGAAATGTAGACCAGGGAGCGGGTGGTCCAGTGACTGCAGCCTGGGAAGGAAATGATGTAGCCCCTCACCGCTCCCATGAGGCCTACCCACATCTTCCCCCTCCCACAAACCCACCCACCAATACTTCTCTTCCTGTCTACGGCGCCTCACCACCACCACCACCATCACTCCCTCAGCCTCAAAACCAGTCCTCTCCACTACATCCTAACTACCCCCCCCCCATCCCCCTCCTATCACACCAACTACCAACTCTACCTCACCAACCAGCCCCCTTCCTGACCCCCAAGAAGCCATCACCCTGACTCATATCAAAACAATACTTGATAATATGATACGAAATCATCCAAGAAATAAGGCAAAGCAAACAGAACTTGGGAACGCCTGTGACCAAATTTAAAGGGCACAGGATCAAATCCTCCATCTTTTGCAAAAGCAGAGTCCAACATGTAAAGGCCCAGCATGCCAGAGTCTGGTACAAGGCAATGAAACACATGCTGGCATGGTATATGACAGCAGACACAACAATGTTCCCATAACATCAGTGCAGTACCCCCAGGGCATCCAGTAATACCAGTGCACTCAGTATCACCAGAGCACACAATATCACCAGCGCACACATTATCACCAGTGCACACAGTAACACCAGAGCACACTAACGCCGGAGCACACAGTAACACCAGTGCACACACCAGTCACCACAGAATTCACAATAACAAAAGTGAACATCATAATAATGTTCAAAGCGCATATGTTAGCAAACAACTTCAAAATGGATACTCACAGTGAAGAACATCTCACTATACTACAATGGAATTGTAATGGAGTTCGCAACAGAATTAATGACATCATACAGTACGTCTGTGAACACCAAACTGACGTCATAGTGCTACAAGAAACATTGGTGGGTGATGACTTCAACCCTAGATGGGGGGTTGAGTATGAGTCACTGGAGGTAACCCTTCACTTAAACAATAATGCCCTACATATAATCAACCTATATGTGCCACAGAGTAAACTTGACCTTGACACACTGCCTGAATTTGTTAATGAAGAACCAAACCTGCTGGTCAGTGACCTTAATGCCAGACACCCACACTTTGGTGCCAACTGTCATCAGCCCAATGTCAATGGACGGAAACTGTCACTCTATGTTATGGGAAGTGAAAACCTTAGAGTCCAGGGTGACGAACAGCCAACTCACCTCAAAGGAGGAAGATTAGACTATGCTCTCTTGCTGAATGCACAGGACACAGATGCCAGTACACACATTGTGCACAGTTTATGTAGTGACCACTGGGCACTGATTACCACCGTCGACATGAGCAAGAGAAGGAAAGAAACGAATAAAAGAAAAAGGTTATCACTCGGACCAGATATGAGGCCGCACTTCATAAACAGGATGAGTGACTGGTTCACGGACTATCAAATCCCAGAAGACATTGATATATTTGTTGATGACCTTAATGACCAAATTGAGCACTGTCTCAGAGTTCTGCACCATACGACTGGACGCAGTAACTCTCAGAAGAAAATAAAATGGTATGAGAACGATTACATAAAGATGCTCAATGCAAATGTTAGGAGCACGAGTAGAGAGTACCGGAGACATCCCACTGAAAGTAACCAAGAGCTGTTTAAAACAGTGTGTCAAGTAGCCAGGGAAGAGAAGATTAGAGAGCGGGAAACACAATGGCTTGAATTCACTAGCTCCATTGGAAGAGAAACGTCTGCAAGACAAGTATGAGCAAAAATTCAGATAGCTAAGGGGGGGGGGCAGAACCCGGCCTGCGGCTCACAAAGACCCCATGGGTAAGGCTGAAGAACTAATTCACAAGTGGAGTGATGCAGCATCATCTTCCTCCCTCCCTGCAGAAGTAAGCAGGGAACAGCTCCTCCGACATGATGACAGAAGGATTAGGATAACAAGAGCACTGTCTAGTGAAGACGAATATGGGGAACCAATCACAGCCCAGGAAGTTAGGGGCGCTATGAAATAGAGTAAAAGTACAGCACCTGGTGAAGATGGCGTCACCTACGACATACTCAATGCACTGTGTGAAGTGTCTGGGAATCCACTACTCCACCTGTTTAACAAATCATTCCTAAGTGGAGTGTTGCTCACACAATGGAAACACACAATAATTGACCCCATACTGAAACCCAATGACCCTGGCAATTACAGACCTATCAGTCTCGTGTCATGCACTTACAAGATGCTTGAACGAATCATCATAAACCGACTGTTGCACAAAATAGGCAGGTTAGGGGAGGGGGTCAATGGATTTGTTAAAGGATGGAGCACAACAAATTGTATAGTTAACTACCTGGCTAATGACACAGCTAAGTACTCGGTATTTGTTGACATCAAAGGAGCTTTCGACAAAGCACAGGGGATTGCAATCCTGGACGAGCTTGCATGCATGGGTGTCAAGGGGAGACTCATGAAATGGATTGAAGACTACCTCACAGGGAGGAAAGTCAAGGTCTGCTTCAACAGAGCAGTGTAAAGAACAATGAATATGGAACTCGGTACCCCCCAAGGAGGAGTCTTAAGCCCCACACCATTCATTGTACTTATGAACGCCATTGCAAATATTGATTTCCCGGAAGGAACACAACAAGTGGGATATGCAGATGATGTTCTAATACAAGCTCCCACCTTGGGAAAATTAAACAGTCCATTGAACTCCTCGGAAGGAAATGTATTGAGCTCGTTTTCACTCTCTCCACAAACAAGACGAAGGCATACTCCCATCACAAGACGGGAGAAAATGAAGAGCTACAAATTAATGGTGTAACACTTGAATGGGTTGACCACTATCGGTACCTTGGCGTCACTGTCGGCTCTAACAAGGGGAAGAAAGAGGAGCTTAATCAACTCATAGAAACATGCAAAAGACGACTCAGGACACTGAAAGCTATGACCTGGAATGGACATGGAGCCTCTATCGCTGTGCTTAAAATGATGTACACAGCCTATGTGCGCTCCGTCATAGACTATGCGGCACCAGTTTTGTGCACCTACTCCAAAAGCGATATGAAAAGGCTTGAAAGCATTCAAAATGAAGCCATGACAATCATTCTTGCATTTCCAAGAACTGCCAAAACGTTTAATCTATGAGAGGAGTTGTCCCTCCCCAGTGTTAAGAGCAGAATTAAGGAGCTGCTTAGAGCAGCTAAAAGCAGAATTAGAGAACCGCAGCAGTAGTGTGGAGGAAGAGGGTATTGTGGTACAAAATAACAGCAATATTACAGAGCCAGGTAATATAAACGATGAGAGCAACAGTGAGACAGAGTGCATAAATGAAGGAATTGGGACGAAAGAGGGAGATGGCTCCAATAAAGAGGTAGACAAGACAGACACAAGTATAAATACCTTGAAAAACGCAAAACCGGAACATATTTGCAAATTCTACGCTAAAGGAATATGCAAATATGGAAAATTAGGAGGAAAATGCAATTTTCTGCATCCTCGAAAATGCAGGAAGATGTTGGCGAGGGGTACATGCCGTTTTGGAATAGGGTGTAGATACTTTCACCCTAAATTATGTCAATTTTCAATTAAGGAGAAAAAATGCTACAATCTTCAGTGTCCGGAATTCCACGTGAGAGGTACACAGCGTTATAGACGGGAAGATCAATATGACACTACTGGAAATTTTTTAGAGGAAGGTAGAAACAGAGTAGTAAATATAAGAGAGAGGAACAGTCAGATGGAACAACTACAGGATTACAGAGGGGAAGGGAGATACCCACAAGACTGGAATACAAATTATCAACAAGCACACAGGTACTACACCACACAACACCCGTCCTACTACCAACACTGGACGAATCACTTCCAAAACAACACACCCTGGACCTGGGTAGAGTGGAGGGAGAACTACCAAAGCCCACCAAAAGTGACACGCAATGTGGGAAATCATTCATATTTGCAAACATACAAGGCTTGAAACCAAAATCAAGAAATAAAGTTAAGTTCATAAATGGCCTCCTAATAGAATCGAACTCAATATTTGGTGCATTTACAGAAACCCACACAAAAGACCACATGGATAGTGAAATCTGGATTCCGAATTATAATCAATATAGATGTGACAGAGGAATTAGGTCAAGTGGAGGAGTAGGTCTGTATATTAAAGAGGAGCTGGCATGCATAGAGCTCCTGAACTCGTCCAATGAGGTGGTAGAGGTACTTGGAATCAAGGTAGAAAATATGAATCTACTTATTATTTTAATATACAAACCTCCAGATGTAACAGTTGAGGAATTCACCGAACAGATCCACAAAATAGAGAATATCCTTGATAACCTTGCAAACCCAGTACCAGATATCATCTTCCTTGGAGACTTCAATCTACCCAGTTTAAAATGTAGAATGGTAAACAATAACATTATAGCAGGAAGTCAACCTGGAAATAACCAGCCACAGGTCAGAGAACTACTGAGATTCTGTGACAAATTCTCGCTCAGTCAGAAGATTACAGAACCAACTAGGAACGAAAACACGCTGGACCTGATATTCACGAACAATGAGGAGCTAATCAGAGACATTACTGTCTCAGACACTACGTACTCAGACCACAAGCTCATTGAAGTGCAAACTAACATTAATAACGGTAGTAGGTCCAAGAAAAACAACAAGCGAGAAGAGCTATTCAATAAATTCAATTTTAATAATAAAAGGATAGACTGGGAGAAAATAAACAGGGAACTTACAAACATTGATTGGGAAAATGTTCTAAGAAATAAAAATCCTGCACAAGGAATAGAAAAACTGACTTCTGAAGCATATGAAGTCTGTCTGAAACATGTTCCTTTGAGGAAAGCCAGAAAGAGGTCCAATGTAGAAAGAGAACGCAGACGACATTACAAAAGGAGGAAGAAGTTAACGGAAAGGCTTAAGCAGACACGACTCTCCATACAGAGAAGAAATAATTTAAACAGGGAGATTGAAGAAATCGAACAGAGACTGAAGCATTGCTATCAGTCTGAAGAAAGGCAACTAGAACAGAAAGCAATTCAAGAAATAAAGAAAAACCCAAATATTTATTCACATATGCTAAATCAAAAGCGAAAACCACTGCCAGTATTGGACTTATTCGTATTAGTGAAGGTTTTGGTCCCGCCTCTCAACCGTCAATCAACAGATGTACAGGTTCCTGAGCCTACTGGGCTCTATCATATCTACACTTGAAACTGTGTATGGAGTCAGCCTCCACCACATCACTGCCTAATGCATTCCATTTGTCAGCCACTCTGACACTAAAAAAGTTCTTTCTAATATCTCTGTGGCTCATTTGGGCACTCAGTTTCCACCTGTGTCCCCTAGTGCGTGTGTCCCTTGTCTTAAAAAGCCTGTCTTTAGCTACAATATCAATTCCCTTGAGAATCTTGAATGTGGTGATCATGTCCCCCAAAACTCTTCTGTCTTCCAGCGAAGTGAGGTTTAATTTTCGTAGTCTCTCTTCGTAGCTCCTACCTCTCAGCTCGGGAACTAGTTTGGTGGCAAACCTTTGAACCTTTTCCAGTTTAGTCTTATCCTTGACTAGGTATGGACTCCATGCTGGGGCTGCATACTCCAGGATTGGCCTGACATATGTGGTATACAAAGTTCTGAATGATTCCTTACACAAGTTTCTGAATGCCGTTCTTATGTTGGCCAGCCTGGCATATGCCGCTGATGTTATCCTCTTCAAATGGGCCGCAGGAGACAGGTCTGGCGTGATATCAACCCCCAAGTCTTTTCCTTTCTCTGACTCTTGAAGAACTTCGTCTCCCAGATGATATCTTGTATCTGTCCTCCTGCTCCCTACACCTATCTTCATTACAATACATTTGCTTGGGTTAAACTCTAACAACATTTATTCTAGCATTCCTTCAGCTTTTCTAGGTCTTCTTGAAGCCTGAAGCTATCCTCCTCTGTCTTAATCCTTCTCATAATTTTGACATCGACCGCAAACATTAAGAGAAATGAATCTATACCCTCCGGGAGATCATTTACATATATCAGAAACAAGAGAGGACCGAGTACAGAGCCCTGTGGGACTCCACTGGTGACTTCACGCCAATCTGAGGTCTCACCCCTCACCGTAACTCTCTGCTTCCTATTGTTTAGGAACTCCCTTATCCACTGGAGCACCTTACCAGCTACACCTGCCTGTCTCTCCAGCTTATGTACCAGCCTCTTATGCGGTACTGTGTCAAAGGCTTTCCGACAATCCAAGAAAATGCAGTCTGCCCAGCCTTCTCTTACTTGCTTAATCTTTGTCACCTGGTCGTAGAATTCTATTAAGCCTGTAAGGCACGATTTACCCTCCCTGAACCAATGTTGGCAATTTGTCACGAAGTCACTTCTCTCCAGATGTGTTACAAGGTTTTTCCTCACGATCTTCTCCATCACCTTGCATGGTATACAAGTCAAGCACACTGGCCTGTAGTTCAGTGCCTCTTGCCTGTCACCCTTTTTGTATATTGGGACCACATTTGCCGTCTTCCATATTTCTGGTAGGTTTCCCGTCTCCAGTGACCTACTATACACTATAGAGAGTGGCAAGCAAAGTGCCTCTGCACACTCTTTCAGTACCCATGGCGAGATCCTATCTAGACCAACAGCCTTTCTAACATCCAGATCCAGCAGGTGTCTCTTGACCTCCTCTCTCGAAATTTCGAACCCTTCCAAGGCCGCCTGGTTTACTTCCTTTTCTCTTAGCATGACCTCACCTTGTTCTGTTGTGAAGACCTGGAACTTCTTGTTGAATTCTTCACACACCTCTTTGTCATTCTCTGTATACCTGTCCTCGCCTGTTCTAAGTTTCACTACCTGTTCTTTCACTGTTTTTTCCTTCTGATGTGACTGTGGAGTAGCTTTGGTTCGGTCTTGGCTTTGTTTGCTATATCATTTTCATAACTTTTCTCTGCTTCTCTTCTCACCCTGACATACTCATTCCTGGCTCTCTGGTATCTCTCTCTGCTTTGCTTCCATACATGCCCTATTATACCATGGATTCTTCTTTTGCTTCTCGGATTTTTTCCTTTTGGCCGGGATGAACCTATATACTGCCGCCTGACACTTTTGGGTAACATAGTCCATCATATCTTGTACAGCCTTAGCTCTGCGGTCTGTGTCCCAAGATATTTCCCTTAGGAAACTTCTCATCTCCTCATAATTTCCCTTTCGGTATGCCAGCCTTTTGTTTCCTAGTTCTTTTTTGGCGGAGATAATTCCTAGCTGTACCAGGTACTCAAAGTTCAATACACTGTGATCACTCATTCCCAAGGCTGCTTCCATCTTAACTTCCCTTATATCCCACTCATTTAGGGTAAATATCAAAGCAAGCATTGCTGGTTCATCTTCTCCTCTCATTCTTGTTGGTTCCTTGATGTGCTGGCTTATAAAATTTCTTGTTGCCACGTCCAGCAGCTTAGCTCTCCATGTTTCTGGTCCTCCATGCGGGTCTCTGTTCTCCCAATCTATCTTCCCGTGGTTGAAGTCTCATGATTAGTAGTCCAGATCCATTTCTGCTGGCAACAGAAGCTGCTCTCTCTATTATGTTAATGAATCATGTTGTCATGTTGTTTCTATCATATTCCTGTCTGGGTCTTCTGTCATTTGGTGGTGGATTATATATGACTACGACTATAATTTTTTGCCCTCCAGTTGTTATGGTACCTGCTATGTAGTCACTGAAACCTTCACAGCCCTGAACAACCATCTCCTCAATATCCCAGCCTTTTCTTACCAGTAGAGCTACACCACCACCTCTCCCCCCCCCCACACACACACACATGTGTACTCACCTATTTGTACTCACCTATTTGTGCTTGCAGGATCGAGCATTGACTCTTGGATCCCGCCTTTTCAGCTATCAGTTGTTTACAGCAATGACTCCTGTCCCATTTCCCTATCATACCTAGTCTTAAAAGTATGAATAGTATTTGCTTCCACAACCTGTTCCCCAAGTGCATTCCATTTTTCCACTACTCTCACGCTAAAAGAAAACTTCCTAACATCTCTGTGACTCATCTGAGTTTCCAGTTTCCACCCATGTCCCCCCGTTCTGTTATTATTACATGTGAACATTTCATCTATTTCCACTTTGTCAATTCCCCTGAGTATTTTATATGTCCCTATCATATCTCCTCTCTCCCTTCTTTTCTCTAGTGTCGTAAGGTTCAGTTCCTTCAGACGCTCTTCATATCCCATCCCTCGTAACCCTGGGACAAGCCTCGTCGCAAACCTCTGAACCTTCTCCAGTTTCCTTATGTGTTTCTTCAGGTGGGGGCTCCATGATGGCGCGGCATACTCTAAGACGGGTCTCACGTAGGCAGTGTAAAGCGCCCTAAAAGCCTCCTCATTTAGGTTTCTGAATGAAGTTCTAATTTTCGCCAGTACGCTGCTGTCGTTATCCTATTTATATGTGCCTCAGGAGTTAGATTAGGTGCCACATCCACTCCCAGATCTCTTTCTCGAATCGTTACAGGTAGGCTGTTCCCCTTCATTGTGTACTGTCCCTTTGGTCTCCTATCACCTGATCCCATTTTCATAACTTTACATTTACTGGTGTTAAACTCCAGTAGCCATTTCCCTGGCCATCTCTGCAACCTGTTTAAGTCCTCTTGGAGGATCCTATAATCCTCGTCTGTCACAACTCTTCTCATTAATTTTGCGTCATCCGCAAACATTGACATGTATGATTCCACTCCTGTAAACATGTCATTTACGTAATTTAGAAAGAGGATTGGTCCCAGCACCGAACCTTGAGGTACTCCACTTGTTACTGTTCGCCAGTCCGACTTCTCGCCCCTTACCATTACCCTCTGGCTCCTTCCTGTTAGGTAGTTCTTCACCCATTCTAGGGCCTTTCCGCTCACTCCTGCCTGCCTCTCAAGCTTGTATAGCAGTCTCATGTGCAGTACTGTATCAAAGGCCTTTTGGCAGTCAAGAAATATGCAGTCTGCCCAGCTTTCTCTGTCCTGCCTTATCCTTGTTACTTTATCATAGAATTCTAGAAGGTTTGTTAGGCATGATTTCCCTGTCCAGAACCCATGTTGGTGCTTGTTTACAAACCCAATGCTCTCAAGTGCTCAACAAGTCGTAGCCTAATTATTCTTTCAAGTATTTTGCAGGGGATGCTTGTCAATGATACGGGTCTGTAGTTAAGTGCCTCCTCCCTATCACCTTTCTTGAAAATCGGTACGACATTTGCCTCCTTCCAGCGACTGGGCAATTCTCCCGACATAAGTGACTCATTAAAGATCATTGCCAGAGGCACGCTGAGAGCCTGCGCTGCCTCTTTAAGTATCCACGGTGATACTTTGTCTGGTCCAACAGCTTTATTTGCATCCAGTGTTGTCAACTGTTTCATTACCTCCTCTGCTGTCACCTCTATATCTGATAGGCTTTCATCTAGGGTAATCGCTTCTAACAATGGGAGCTGCTCAGGCTCGGTTGTGAACACTCCATGGAAATTTGCATTCAGTACCTCGCAGATTTCCTTGTCGCTTTCTGTATATGCCCCTTCTGTTTTCCTCAGTCTGTTTTGTGTGTGTGTGTGTGTGTGTGTGTGTGTGTGTGTGTGTGTGTGTGTGTGTGTGTGTGTGTGTGTGTGTGTGTGTGTGTGTGTGTTTGTGTGTGTTTGTGTGTGTGTGTGTGTGTTGTGTGTGTGTGTGTGTGTGTGTGGTGTGTGTGTGTGTGTGTGTGTGTGTGTGTGTGTGTGTGTGTGTACTCACCTATTTATACTCACCTATTTGTGCTTGAGGGGTTGAGCTTTATCTCTTTGGTCCTGCCTCTCAACTGTCAATCAACTGGCGTACAGATTCCCGAGCCTACTGGGCTCTATCATATTTATATTTGAAACTGTGTATGGAGTCAGCCTCCACCACATCACTGCCTAATACATTTCATTTGCTAACTATTCTGACACTGAAATAAATCTTTCTAATATCTCTGTGGCTCAGTTTGGTACTAGGTTTCCACTTGTTCGTGTTCCACCCGTGCAGATGAGTCTTTGTCCCCCCTGTCAATTCCCCTGAGAATTTAGTAGGTGGTGATCATTTCTCCCCTTACTCTTCTGTTTTACAGGGACGTGAGGTTCAGCTCCTTCAGCCTTTCCTCGTAGCTCATACCTCTCAGTTCCAGGACAAGTCTGGTGGCATACCGCTGAATTTTGTGGACCCCATACCCAAGTGGACACCATACCCATCCCGTGGTCAGTAGTGGGCTCCATATCTCTATCTAAGTATTGTTATAGAAAACGGATAAGCTGAATCCTTCTTAGAGAAAACATCTTAAGCCATAGACATCAGTAATAATTTAATGTTTATTTAATTTATCCTATAACCTAATTTAGCCATAAGGCCATCAGATCCCTAATGTAACTGATAACTGGAATAATGAAAATTAAAAATATAAATGTACGATAATATCTAATCCTACTAAATAATTGTATTTGAATAGCAAGTTGTTGTCAGTTTATTATAACAATGGTGGGACATGTAGTTAAACAATAATATATTAATATTCAATTATTGGGGCCTTATGAAAGCTTCATAGCATCAGAAACATTAAGATAAAGGAACTAGGTGTACAAACTGTGAGGGGTAGGAGGCTGGTGTGTGAATATAACAACATGATATACCACATGAACTCTTGTTCTAAAAACATGTTCTAGAAAGTACTTTCAGACCTGAGGATGGGTTTTTATACAATAGAAGTAAGTTATTGCTCACCAAGACTGCAGAGAGACTTTGGTTCAGCAGACAGACGCAGACTAACTTGCTCCGCTGGTTGTGCCCTGGAGCGTGACCACGCCACATTAACTTGGTTATGGAAGCACTTGTCTATGTTGAGCTGGTGAGCGTCGGTGACCACTTCTCCATCGTCCCGGCTGTACCACACCACCACCTGTGGCAAGGTCACGCTCACTACTCTCTTATATGTTCACAATGTTAGTCTAGTACTCAGTATTCTAGCAATCTAGTACTCACCTGATTGTGCTTGTAGGGTTGAGCTTCGGCTTTTTGGTCCCGCCTCTCAACCGTCGTCAACTGGTATACAGATTTCTGAACTTATTGGGCTCTATCATATCTACATTTGAAACTGTGTATGAGTCAGCCTCCACCACATCACTGCTTAATGCATTTCATTTGTTAATAAACACTCTGATACTGAAAAAGTTCTTTCAGATGTCTCTATGGCTCATCTGGGTACTCAGTTTCCACCTGGGTTTCCTTGTGCATGTTGCACTTGTGTTAAATAATCTGTCTTCATCAACTCGCACAATTCCTCTGAGAATCTTGTTGGTGGTGATCATGTTTCCCTTAACTACTCTCTTCCTGTGACGTGAGGTTTAGTTCCCATAGTCTCTCCTCACAGCTCATACACCTCATCTCGGGTACTAGTCTGGTGGCATACCTCTGAACCTTCTCTAATTTACTCTTGTGCTTGACGAGATACGGATTTCAAGCTGGAGCTGCCTACTCCAGGATTAGTTTGACATACGTGGTATACAAAGTTTAGAATGATTTCTTACACAAGTTTCTTAAGGCAGTTCTTATGTTGGCCAACCAAGCATATGCCGCTGATGATATCCTCTTGATGTGGGCTTCGGGGTACAGGTTTGGCATGATATCAACCCCCAGATCTTTCACTCTCTCTGATTATTGAATGATTTCATCTCCCAAATGGTACCTTGTATCTGGCTTCCTGCTCCCTACACCTATCTTCATTACTTTACATTTGCTCGAGTTAAACTCTAATAGTTATTTGTTGGACCATTCCCTCAGTTTGTCCAGATCATCTTTTAGCCTCATCAAATATGTTTATTGAGATCAGAAAGAAATACATCTCAAAGGGATAGAGTAGCTTAGGCTATTTCTACCCCCCACCCCCCTTTAGCCTCATGCTGTCCTTCTCATATTTTTAGCATCATCAGCATTGAGAGGAATGTGTCTATACCCTCCTGAAGATCATTCACGTATATAAAAAAAAGATAGGACTGAGTTCACAACCCGGTGGGATTCTGCTAGTGACTTCACCCCCATCCTGAAGCCTCACCTCACACAGTAACTCTGCTTCCTGTTTCTTAGGTACTCCATTATCAATTGGAGCACCGTAATAGTTACTCCTGCATGTTTCTCCAATTAATGCACCAGCCTCTTATGGGGTACCCTTCTCTTTCTTGCTTAATCTTTGTCAACTAGTCATAAAATTCTATTACGCTTGTGAGACCAGATTTGCCGTCCCTAAACCCATGTTGGTGGTGTGTTTCGAAGTCCAATCTTTCTAGATGTGTTACTACATTCTTTCTCGCAATCTTCTCCGTCACCTTGCATGGCATGGTAGTGTGGTGGTCATGTACCACACTACACCTGTGTGTACTGGTGGGTGGTCCTGTACCACACTACACCTGTGTGTACTGGGGGTGGTCATGTACCACACTACACCTGTGTGTACTGGGTGGTGGTCCTGTACCACACTACACCTGTGTGTATTGGGTGGGTGGTCCTGTGCCACACTACACCTGTGTGTACTGGGTGGGTGGTCCTGTACCACACTACACCTGTGTGTACTGGAGGGTGGTCATGTACCACACTACCCTGTGTGTACTGGGTGGGTGGTCCTGTACCACACTACACCTGTGTGTACTGGGAGGGTGGTCATGTACCACACTACACCTGTGTTACTGGGTGGTGGTCCTGTACCACACTACACCTGTGTGTATTGGGTGGGTGGTCCTGTGCCACACTACCCTGTGTGTACTGGGTGGGTGGTCCTGTACCACACTACACCTGTGTGTACTGGAGGGTGGTCATGTACCACACTACACCTGTGTGTACTGGGTGGGTTGTCCTGTACCACACTACACCTGTGTGTACTGGTGGGTGGTCCTGTACCACACTACACCTGTGTGTACTGGGTGGGTGGTCCTGTGCCACACTACACCTGTGTGTACTGGGTGGGTGGTCCTGTACCACACTACACCTGTGTGTACTGGGTGGGTGGTTCTGTACCACACTACACCTGTGTGTACTGGGTGGGTGGTCCTGTACCACACTACACCTGTGTGTACTGGGTGGGTGGTCCTGTACCACACTACTCTGTGTGTACTGGTGGTTGGTCATGTACCAACTACACCTGTACTCACCTAGTTGTACTCACCTAGTTGTGCTTGCGGGGGTTGAGCTCTGGCTCTTTGTCCCGCCTCTCAACCGTCAATCAACAGGTGTACAGTTTCCTGAGCCTATTGAGCTCTATCATATCTACACTTGAAACTGTGTATGGAGTCAGCCTCCACCACATCGCTTCCTAATGCATTCCATTTGTCAACCACTCTGACACTAAAAAGTTCTTTCTAATATCTCTGTGGCTCATTTGGGCACTCAGTTTCCACCTGTGTCCCCTAGTGCGTGTGCCCCTTGTGTTAAACAGCCTGTCTTTTCAACCCTGTCGATTCCCCTGAGAATCTTGAATGTGGTGATCATGTCCCCCCTAACTCTTCTGTCTTCCAACGAAGTGAGGTTTAATTCCTGCAGTCGCTCCTCGTAGCTCTTACCTCTCAGCTCGGGTACTAGTCTGGTGGCAAACCTTTGAACCTTTTCCAGTTTAGTCTTATGCTTGACTAGATAGGGACTCCATGCTGGAGCCGCATACGCCAGGATTGGTCTGACATATGTGGTATATAATGTTCTGAAAGATTCCTTACACAAGTTTCTAAAGGCCGTTCTTATGTTAGCCAACCTGGCATATGCTGCTGATGTTATCCTCTTGATATGAGCTTCAGGGGACAGGTCTGGCGTGATATCAACCCCCAGGTCTTTCTCTCTCTCTGACTCTTGAAGTATTTCATCTCCCAAATGATACCTTGTATCTGGTCTCCTGCTTCCTACCCCTATCTTCATTACATTACATTTGCTTGGGTTAAACTCTAACAGCCATTTGTTCGACCATTCCTGCAGCTTGTCCAGCTGCAGGAATGGTCGAACAATGGCTGTTAGAGTTTAACCCAAGCAAATGTAATGTAATGAAGATAGGGGTAGGAAGCAGGAGACCAGATACAAGGTATCATTTGGGAGATGCCTGTGCATTTGGGACCTGTGTGTACTGGGTGGGTGGTCATGTACCACACTACACCTGTGTGTACTGGGTGGGTGGTCCTGTACCACACTACACCTGTGTGTACTGGGTGGTTGGTCATGTACCACACTACACCTGTGTGTACTGGGTGGGTGGTCCTGTACCACACTACACCTGTGTGTACTGGGAGGGTGGTCATGTACCACACTACACCTGTGTGTACTGGGTGGTGATCATGTACCACACTACACCTTGTGTGTACTGGGTGGGTGGTCCTGTACCACACTACACCTGTGTGTACTGGGAGGGTGGTCATGTACCACACTACACCTGTGTGTACTGGGTGGTTGGTCATGTACCACACTACACCTGTGTGTACTGGGTGGGTTGTCCTGTACCACACTACACCTGTGTGTACTGGGTGGTTGGTCCTGTACCACACTACATCTGTGTGTACTGGGTGGGTGGTCCTGTACCACAATACACCGTGTGTACTGGGTGGGTGGTCATGTACCACAATACACCTGTGTGTACTGGGTGGGTGGTCATGTACCACAATACACCTGTGTGTACTCCACAATACACCTGTGTGTACTGGGTGGGTGGTCATGTACCACAATATACCTGTGTGTACTCGGTGGGTGGTCATGTACCACACTACACCTGTGTGTACTGGGTGGGTGGTCCTGTACCACACTACACCTGTGTGTACTGGGAGGGTGGTCATGTACCACACTACCCTGTGTGTACTGGGTGGTGGTCATGTACCACACTACACCTGTGTGTACTGGTGGGTGGTCCTGTACCACACTACACCTGTGTGTACTGGGAGGGTGGTCATGTACCACACTACACCTGCGTGTACTGGGTGGTGGTCATGTACCACACACACCCTGTGTGTACTGGGTGGGTGGTCCTGTACCACACTACACCTGTGTGTACTGGGAGGGTGGTCATGTACCACACTACACCTGTGTGTACTGGGTGGTTGGTCATGTACCACATTACACCTGTGTGTACTGGGAGGGTGGTCATGTACCACACTACACCTGTGGTGTACTGGGTGGTTGGTCATGTACCACACTACACCTGTGTGTACTGGTGGGTGTCCTGTACCACACTACACCTGTGTGTACTGGTGGTTGGTCCTGTACCACACTACATCTGTGTGTACTGGGTTGGTGGTGGTCCTGTACCACACTACACCTGTGTGTACTGGGTGGTGGTCATGTACCACACTACACCTGTGTGTACTGGGTGGGTGGCATGTACCACACTACACCTGTGTACTCCACCATACACCTGTGTGTACTGGGTGGGTGGTCATGTACCACAATATACCTGTGTACTCGGTGGGTGGTCATGTACCACACTACACCTGTGTGCACTGGGTGGGTGGTCCTGTACCACACTACACCTGTGTGTACTGGGTGGTTGGTCATGTACCACACTACACCTGTGTGTACTGGGTGGGTGGTCCGGTACCACACTACACCTGTGTGTACTGGGAGGGTGGTCATGTACCACACTACACCTGTGTGTACTGGGTGGTGGTCATGTACCACACTACACTGTTGTACTGGGTGGGTGGTCCTGTACCACACTACACCTGTGTGTACTGGGAGGGTGGTCATGTACCACACTACACCTGTGTGTACTGGGTGGTTGGTCATGTACCACACTACACCTGTGTGTACTGGGTGGGTTGTCCTGTACCACACTACACCTGTGTGTACTGGGTGGTTGGTCCTGTACCACACTACATCTGTGTGTACTGGGTGGGTGGTCCTGTACCACAATACACCTGTGTGTACTGGGTGGGTGGTCATGTACCACAATACACCTGTGTGTACTGAGTGGGTGGTCATGTACCACAATACACCTGTGTGTACTGGGTGGGTGGTCATGTACCACAATATACCTGTGTGTACTGGGTGGGTGGTCCTTACCACACTACACCGTGTGTACTGGTGGGTGTCATGTACCACACTACACCTGTGTGAACGGGTGGAGAGAACCTGAGGGTGTGTAGGGTGAAGAGAACCTCCCGTGCTGTTCTGACCAGGGTGACTGTACAGTAGTGAAGCTGTGTTTGTTTCCCTGTCAATAAATTTGTCATTATATTGAGATCTTCTGTTGTGTCCTTTACAATTCTTAAACATTCTTTCGCGGGAGTGCATCACAACACATTAGTTGGTTGCAGCCTAAAGTTTGATCTTAGGAACACCAAAAACAACGAGACCATACCAGTCTGGGCGTTATGATGAGGTGAGCTAGCAGATGTTATCTAACTTAACACAATACAAGCAACTCCAATATCTCGTAAAGATTACNTATATGCCGTATTTGCGGCGAGGCAGATGCTGACGAATATGATTGCATGGCCTGCACTGTGGAAAATCTGGTGGTTGGCCAACAGACACGACGAAGTAAACGACATCATTACAAGAAGCTTGCCTCTGCCCAGTGTCCAGCGGAGAGAGAGCCCCACATCCTTCTGAACCGTGACTCTGTTAGCTTTGCCGGCCGACCAGACGGAATCACACTGCGTCCGTGGAAGGGTGGCAGACAGTTGGCATGGGACTATACTTGCGTATCCCCCTGGCAGACACATACATCAACCTCTCTGCCGGCACAGCGGAGCCGCGGCGACACACAGAGAAAGAGACAAGTCAGCCAAGTATAGGCAATTAGATCATCGGTACAACTTCGTTCCAATAGGGTCGGAGACCCTAGGCCATGGGGAGAGAGTGCAGAAGGTTTCTAAAGATCTTGGTTCAAGCTCATTGACACCAAAGAGACCCTAGAGCGGCAAGTTTCTCTTTCAGCGCCTCATGTCGCGATCAGAGGGGGAATGCTCGCTGCATCCTCGGTTCTGCCCAACGTCGGAGGAGTTCGAGGAAATCTACAGCCTCTAGGAAGCGAACTATTTTGTGCCCTCTTAATGCTCATTTTTTGTATACAATCAGATATGTAACTGTATAACTTGCTAATAAAGGGTACACCATAAAAAGGGGGGAGTTAGAAACCTTCTTGCACTCTTCCCCATGGGCCTAGGGTCTCCGACCCTATTGGAACGAAGTTGTCACGATGAATCTAATGCCTATAACTGGCTGACTTGTCTCTTTCTCTGTGTGCGCCGCGGCTCCTGCTGGCGGCAGAGAGTTGAGTTGTGTCTGCCAGGGTGGATACGCAAGTATAGTCCCATGCCAACTGTCTGCCACCCTTCCACGGGACGCCAGTGTGATTCCGTCTGGTCGGCCGGCAAAGCTAACAGAGTCACACGGTTCAGAAGGATGCGGGGCTCTCTCTCCGCTGGACACTGGGCAGAGGCAAGGCTTCGTTTAATGATGTCGTTTACTTCATGTGTCTAAGTGTCCAACCACCAGATTTCCCACAGTGCAGACCATGCAATCCTATTCTCGTATCTGCCTCGCCGCAAAATACGGCCGTATATTATCTATATATAGATAGTATATAATATATATATATTTATATATACTATCTATATATATATTATATATATATATATATATATATATATATATATATACATATATATATATGTCGTACCTAGTAGCCAGAACGCACTTCTTGGCCTACTATGCAAGGCCCGATTTGCCTAATTAACTCATGTGTGACTGTAACTCACGTGTGACTGTAACTCAGGTGTGACTGTAACTCAGGTGTGACTGTAACTCATGTGTGACTGTAACTCACGTGTGACTGTAACTCATGTGTGACTGTAACTCATGTGTGACTGTAACTCACGTGTGACTGTAACTCACGTGTGACTGTAACTCAGGTGTGACTGTAACTCATGTGTGATTGTAACTCATGTGTGACTGTAACTCACGTGTGACTGTAACTCACGTGTGACTGTAACTCATGTGTGACTGTAACTCATGTGACTGTAACTCATGTGTGACTGTAACTCACGTGTGACTGTAACTCATGTGTGACTGTAACTCATGTGTGACTGTAACTCAGGTGTGACTGTAACTCATGTGTGACTGTAACTCATGTGTGACTGTAACTCACGTGTGACTGTAACTCATGTGTGACTGTAACTCATGTGTGACTGTAACTCATGTGTGACTGTAACTCATGTGTGACTGTAACTCACGTGTGACTGTAACTCACGTGTGACTGTAACTCACGTGTGACTGTAACTCAGGTGTGGCTGTAACTCATGTGTGACTGTAACTCACGTGTGACTGTAACTCATGTGTGACTGTAACTCACGTGTGACTGTAACTCATGTGTGACTGTAACTCATGTGTGACTGTAACTCACGTGTGACTGTAACTCACGTGTGACTGTAACTCACGTGTGACTGTAACTCATGTGTGACTGTAACTCATGTGTGACTGTAACTCACGTGTGACTGTAACTCATGTGTGACTGTAACTCACGTGTGACTGTAACTCACGTGTGACTGTAACTCACGTGTGACTGTAACTCATGTGTGACTGTAACTCACGTGTGACTGTAACTCATGTGTGACTGTAACTCATGTGTGACTGTAACTCACGTGTGACTGTAACTCACGTGTGACTGTAACTCAGGTGTGACTGTAACTCATGTGTGACTGTAACTCACGTGTGACTGTAACTCATGTGTGACTGTAACTCATGTGTGACTGTAACTCAGGTGTGACTGTAACTCACGTGTGACTGTAACTCAGGTGGTGACTGTAACTCAGGTGTGACTGTAACTCAGGTGTGACTGTAACTCAGGTGTGACAGTAACTCAGGTGTGACTGTAACTCATGTGTGACTTGTTGGAAATAACCAACAGTTTCATACATCCATTGTATTTATATACAACCTTTATATTATCCACAAGTAGTTACTAAAATCACTAACATGTAGATTTAATCATCATCATGGTTTATAATAACCATATTGCCAGATTCTTCCTAGTCAGAGTGACGACGTGAGGAACGACAGGCAGAAACATGAATCCTTTCCACATTTAGTTGGATTTAGTTGGATTTATGATGGAGTCCAGTTCATCATTTCTTTTACTAAAAATAGTTACTTACTAACAAGTTTCATTTCGTAACTTACTACTGCTTACTGGAACTTCTTTATTTAGTGGATATTAAACATTCTAGAGGAAATTATGTAATGTAAACTTTAATTTCTTCGATTATCTGCGTGACTTTAATAAACCCAGTTTATGTTACGCGAAGTTATAGTTTAACACAGAAGAATTAAATGTGACATTAATACTCGTCACCATCTCTTCTTTCCTTAGTTAATTTCGATATATATAAATCCATTTACGCTCGAGATGTCTATCGAGAGCCGAGCATGCGCAGTCGGGAAGAGGAAGAAGACGCGAGACCATCGCCATCCACCACGCGACTCGGACGCCATTAGCAACGAGCAACAGAGATCTACGTTTCGATCTTGCTAAGAGTTAGTATTTCGCTCCCATGACTAACAGAGCGGTGCCACGTTAATTGGCACATATCGGCAGTGTCCCAGGAACTAATAGTTATTCCATCCCACAAGTAACGTTTTATCACGGCAGCTGAGGACCAGGGATCTGGAATCGTTCCTACACCAGAGGACACTCGGCCCGGCAACTAACCATTTTCGAAACTACAATATTGTGCACATGTTTATATTTAGGTTAGTTGTCATTAGGCTGTGAACTTACCAACAAAGTCATATACGTTTAATCTCCAAATTGATTCCACTTTATTGGAATATAAATTGCATAATTATTTACTTAAGATCTCTGCAGTAATAATTTCATTTTGTAGGAATATATTTCGTAATTCAGGATGTACTTTTAGTTACCAATTAGTGGAATTCTACAATGTAGTTGCCTTCCAGCTCCGGGTCCACGACAACCGAGGTACTGGGCTTCTCTACCAACACGTGCAACAATTTGCTTGAAGCAACACGTCGTCGGTGTATCGTGACAACAAATTACGACTTCCTACAATTTACTGCTAAGCTGACTCGATTCTAGTAGTGTAGTATTAGATACACTAATATGTTGTTACATGAATGATTCCCTCTTAAGTTACCATTTACCTGCCATTAAGGAAATCATGTTATTTACTAACAAATTTATATTTTATTTATATATGAATTATGATATAAATTTATGCATATACATTTCTTTCTGTCGAATGAACCAGCGTCGGATTATACGTGCTAGAACTTAATTGTATCCCAGCACTTCAACCCCCCATTTTTGTGCAGGTTAATTTGACTCCCTGTACATAAATACAGTTTCACTCAGATCCATAGGAAACTAGTTCTTGTTATCAGTTTAATCCATTGTCTCATTTTGTTTTCTACTTTTTCTCAATAAGAGGTGATCCTTCACAGCTATCGAATTATTTATTTTAATTACAAATTATTGGAGTCAGATTTTCCCACAACTGTAACTCAGGTGTGACTGTAACTCATGTGTGACTGTAACTCAGGTGTGACTGTAACTCAGGTGTGACTGTAACTCAGGTGTGACTGTAACTCAGGTGTGACTGTAACTCAGGTGTGACTGTAACTCCTGTAGTCACTTCCGTTGCTGGAGACATGGGTCATAATTCCCTTCAGAAAATTTTAATTTCCAGATTACCACCAAGATTTTGCTCCTGCACTGTTGCAATGCGAGAGACCTTGTGATTTCCTGGTGTTGATTCCGGGGGTCATGGTCCCCGTGGCCCGGTCTCTGACCAGGCTTCCTGGTGTATGGTCTGGTCAGCCAGGCTATTGTACGCGGTTGCTTACAGCCAGGTGTATGAATCACAGCCTGGTTGATCAGGTTTGCCATGGGTTTGTGAGTTCAAAATAATCAAAATATTTTCAGAATCTCCTGACTAACTAGAGTCTTTTGTTGATGGTGGGTTCTGATTGTTGGTGGTGGGTTCTGATTATGATGGTGGGTTCTGATTGTTGATGGTGGGTTCTGATTGTTGATGGTGGGTTCTGATTGTTGATGGTGGGTTCTGATTGTTGATGGTGGGTTCTGATTGTTGATGGTGGGTTCTGATTGTTGATGGTGAGTTCTCATTGTTGATGGTGGGTTTCTGATTGTTGATGGTGGTTTCTGATTGTTGATGATGGGTTCTGATTGTTGATGGTGAGTTCTGATTGTTGATGGTCAGTTCTGATTGTTGATGGTGAGTTCTGATTGTTCAGCGATTGTCTTGAATGACTCTGCGCACTCAATATGATCAACCAGGATTTCCCTGTTGAAACCTTTTATGAAAAATTGAAGCATTGATTACGAACGATTTGTAAATGTGTGAAGTCGGCATGATCGCTGCTGTGTTGCTCAACCTCTCCCGTGCGGGTGACACAAGATCAATAAATCCTTTACTGTTTCTTGATTGTGAATGGTATAGAGTAGGGCAGTTTTGAAGTAAATATATTCTTTGATCTTTGAGGAATATCAACAAACAGAGCAGTAAAGATCACGGGTACATGCTGAGAAACATTAAACATTTGAAATTTGGAGTCAGTGCGATCTTTATCTGAACCATTTTTATCTCTCTCTCTTTCTCTCTCTCTCTCTCTCTCTGTCTGTCTGTCTCTCTCTCTCTCTGTCTCTCCCTCTCTCTCTCTCTCTCTCTCTCTCTCTCTCTCTCTCTCTCCTCTCTTCCTCTCTCTCTCTCTTCCTGTCCCTCTTCCTCTCTCTCTCTCTTCCTCTCTCTCCTCTCTCTCTCTCTTCCCTCTTCCTCTCCTCTCTTTCTCTCCTCTCCCTCTTCCTCTCCCTCTCCTTCTCCCTCTCTCCTTCTCCCTCTCTTTCTTATTCTTTCTTTTTGGTTCTGACTTTTTCCGTTTTCCTCATTCTTCGTAATGTATTTTTGTCATCGGAAAACTTACTAATAACGCTACTTAATATTAAGTCTAAATCACTAACCAATTTGCTCAGCATCAAAGACTACATTATTACTTCACGATTATGTGATGACACTTAAACTAAACAGCAATTTGAAAACACATTACATCAAATCCTTACATCAAACATTTTGAGGGCGTTCACATCTTTAGTGGAGTAGATTACAGAACTAAAACTACGTTTATCTCGAGAACTCTGATCAACTTCAGGGATGTAAGGCAAAAGTCCGGGTCCGACTCGGTCTGGCATACTTGAAGAAACTGGAAAACATAAACACCAAAATAATAATTTTCAGAAGCCATTGTCCTAAATCAGCAAAATAATAATAATAATAATCTTTTAATTCGAAAGCAATCATGGAGAAATGCTGTCATCTTTATTAGAATTTTTTTCTATGAACATAAGCATTTTAGTGGCAATATAACAAAAATTATCAAGTTATCACTCAATATTCAACACAAAAAACAATTATTTAGATCTATATATTATAGAGCTTTGTTTAACGCATGAATGTTTTATGTGTGAATTTTATAATTTTTCCTGTAAACATTAAGTCAGGTTTTAAGTGTAAAATCAATGCAAGTGGTAGTCTCTTGCACTTAGAAAGGCATTATAAAGGTGTCTCAGAAATAAACCAAATAAGAAAATACTAAATGAGAAAATCTTTGGAGCAAGACGGTGAGATTGAACCAGCATCCTGGGACGCGGGTTGACACCCGCCTTAACCCATGGACCACGATAAGCTCAAAAGCTACACATGCTTGAGTCCGCCTGAACCCACTTGGAACTTAAAGGCACCGCGGTGGTATCCAATCAAATTTACACATGTACCCAGCATACTGTTTGGTGGGATAAGGTATATGTTATTCAGGGTGCTGGTGTCATACCCCCCTTCCTGCCTACACACATTTTCTCATATGCATATCATGTTACCATGATTCCAATGTGCAAAATAATAAATGGTTTAAAAATGGTCACAAGTTTACAAAGTTTCAAAGAAAATCTTCGATTTAAATGCATACTGAGAAATATTTGCTTCAAGTCAATGAGAAGAATCATTTCGAAATCGTCGCTTAAGAAATAACATAGTTTTTTAAATGAGCTCAAGTTTCAATAAAGATTTTGACAAATGTAAATTAGGATTGTAAGTTTCAGTTTAATTTGAAGTGGTATTCTAATATAATGTCTTATAATTTACTCTGGAAAGTGTTATTATTAGCCAGCTTTCTTTCATGAAAATATTATCACGAAAAATAAGAAATTGATATGCAGATATATTGTAAAGTTGATGCCCAAATACAACCAGCATAAAAAGTAATTGGTTGGGAAAATTGCCTTTAAGGCACAAAGTGGCACAATTTCAATAGGATGGACCATTTTTTACTAAGAGGAGGCAGTTAAGTATCAGGAGAAAGAACTAAGCCATTGTGAGTATATAGCAAGGGGCATGAGGATAATAATTTAGGTTAGGACAGAGGAAAGAGAAGGAGCCCAACCACTTGGACGGTTGGGGAAGAACAAAAATCAAAATGTGTTTTTAACTCATTTAACACCATGATTAATAGTGATCCACAAAGACTTGCACATGCCATTTTCAATGAACCTGCTAGTTTAATTGCATTTGTCCTGTCAAGAGTTTTGAAATAACGTCATGCGTCGCATCAGACTAGAAATAAAAATGAATTTTGGAGAATTGATTTTTCAATACTATCGACAGTGAAAAGAAACATAAGAATATTGAGAAAATTCATGGTAGAATTATTAATCTTACCTTTTCGGTCATATTTAACAACATATGTTTACAAGAAAGACTGCCATCAAAATCTATATAAATATAAATGTAAATGTTCGTTTGTTCAAAATTGCTAATCTCCGAAAGTTCTTTACCGATTTCTTTGAAATTTTCACACAACGTTCCATTCGCATCCGAGCAAGTTTTTATATACATACTATATAGATGTCACGCCTGTGACAGAAAAAAAATGTTTTTTCTGAAAAACTGTGATTTTCAAGTGTTTTCATGTAAGGGAAATCTTCAAAACCTTTTTACCGATTGCTTTGAAATTTTGACACAACGTTGCATTCAAATAGGCTCATGTTTTTATATACCTCTATATACATGCCTCACCTGGGACAGGAAA
>WNGS01015441.1:159949-170083 GCA_020271785.1 Procambarus virginalis | reverse complement strand
TTCGCTGATTCCTTGAAGGATCACGTGGATCGACTTTTAGATTTGCTTGATCGATTGGAGAAGGGCAACATGACGATCAACTTAGCGAAAAGTGAGTTCGGGAGAGCCTGCATGGTGTACCTTGGGTATATAGTAGGGCAAGGCGAGGTGGCTCCGGTAAGAACAAAGGTGGAGGCCATTGACAACTTCTCGATGCCCAGGAGTAAGAAAGAATAGTTGAGATACCTCGGTATGATTGGATATTACAGGAAGTTCTGCGGAAATTTCTCCACCATAGCCGCTCCTATGACGAGTTTGCTATCAAAGAGCAAGAAGTGGGAGTGGAATGGAACGCACAAGAAGCGTTTGAAAAAACCAAAAGACTGTTGACCGAGGCGCCTGTACAAGTGTCGCCCAATTTTGGAGCACTGTTTACGTTATTTGTAGATGCTAATGCTATAGGGGCTGGAGCTGTACTGACGCAGCAGAATGATGGAATTTACCGCCCTGTGTCCTTCTTCTCGAAGACGTTCGTTAAGCACCAGAGGTCGTACAGTACATTCGAGAAGAGACTTTGGCCATGGTGATGGCATTGAAACATTTTGAAGTGTATGTGAGTGGGTCCTACTCTTCCACTCCAAGGTAGTGGAAGAGTAGGACCTCGAGCTGTGAGGAGAAGCAGTGAAGAGGAGTGCCACGTGCTTCTGTAATACCAGTGGCGAAACTCCAGTTCTGTTCGAGGAAACTTCATGGTGCAGCAACCAGGAGAGCTGTGGAGGACCCTAGTAGAACTGGTGGAGCACCATAGTTGCTCAAGGAAGACTTCATGGTGTAGCATCCTGGAAGAGCTGCGGAGGATCCTGGTAGATAAACCCGGAACGCACCCGGATCCACACCAGCAACACTCGAAGATCCACAGTCACAGAAGTTCACAACGTCAGCCCATGCAGAATAAGAGCGCCGGGGGAATGCTTAGGCTCTGGCCGGACAATCATCAGGCCCGGAGGCTGACTCAGCGACTCGCGCAACACTAGCCCGGGCGAACCGTGCATGTCGCAGTACGGTAGCATCCTCAACCACATGGAGCACCAGGCCAGGGCACAGGAAGAGCGCCGGATCCACCCCAGCACCCAGCACAGCCAGAACAGACGGCGAGGGTGGCAGGGACCGGGACAGATGCAGCAGAGGAAGAACCGGAGGACGAGGGGTCCGAGCAGACGGCAGTCGGAAGAGGCTCAGGGACACCAGCTGGAGCAGGCCGATCACCAGGCGAGGACACAACCTCCAGAGGAGAGGCGACAAGAACAGGGGGTGCAACAGGCGGGGCAACAGCTGACACACGGGGCACATCCACGGCTGAAGAGACGTCCACATCCACCGAATATTCCCCCACTGGAAGCTGCGGAAAATCCTCCTCACTGAAGAGGATTCACTGGCGCAACGACAGGCACAGAACAGTCAGCAACCTGATGGCCCAAAAGGCCATAACGATAACACGTTCCATGGGCTGGTGGGCGTAAAACACCCGAACATTGTAACCCATAAGGCGCACAGAGGACGGACATATCTTCACTGAGTCTCATGCCCAGGGTGCGAATGTTAGTCCTCATACCTTGAATGGACTGGAAGACACCACGTTCACTCGCACACTAACCACTGCGCCAAAACGACCGAAGTACCACCGGAGCAGACCCTCCGGAAACTCCAAGGGAGCACCATTGCACACTGACGTAAGTGAGGGCACCACTCCGATCAGAGAGGTTCACAGTGCCCGCACCATCCGGTAGGGGTAATGTCCGCCCCTCATACCGCCGGAGAAAGTCGCGATACGCCAACTCCTCCGTGAACTTCACTATCGCCCTACGGGCCGTTACCAACTCAACCCCATAAATTGCTAACACAGGGACAGATAGCCAATCACAAGCCAGCGCAATCTCCGAGTAATCGGCCCGCACAGAGAATTCGAGTCCCACAGACTGAGCCCGGACGACAGGGGGGAGAGGGACCCTCCCATCGTAACTCCACGTCAGCACAGGCGGGCAAAGACACACCCGCCCCCAACTGGCCAATCAGGTAAACAAGTACCAACTGCCGGAGCGCCGAGGCAACACGTCTGCTCCAAACCAAAGCTAGGGCCAGACTCCAGGGGCCCACATGGTGGTGCAGATACTGTACATGGAGAGCTAAACTCTTGGAAGTGGCAACAAGGAACTTTCTGATCCAGCATAACAAGGGACCCACAAGAGTGAGAGGCAATGATGAATCAGCTAGACTCGACTTGATATTCACCCTGAATGAGTCAGAAATAAGGGAAGTCAAAGTTGAAGCCCCCATATGAATGAGTGGACCACGGTGTACTGACCTTTGAGTACTTGGTAGAGGTAGGGCTAACCTATCCAAGGATGGGATCGGAGGGAAAAAGAATAAATTACCGAAGAGGAAAAGTATGACGAGATGAGGAACTTCCTCAGGGGAATACCATGGGAATAGCAAGAACGAACTTAGAGACAAGAGATGGTGCAGAGGACATAATTGGATTTTGTCACCTCAGAAGTGCAGGAACGCAGTAGAGGTTTATCCCCTCCAAAAGGAGAAAACGGAAAACAATAGAAAAACCATGGTTCAACCAGAAATGCAAGGTAGCAGGCAAGTGAGTAAAAGAACATAGAGAAACTACAGAAATAACAGAACACCGGAGAGCAGGGAGAGATACCAGAGGGCCAAGAATTGAGTACCTCAGAGTGAGGACGGAAGCAGAGAGACAGTTTGAAAATGACATCGCGAGTAAAGCCAAGACCCAACACAAAGCTGCTCCACAAGCCACATCAGGAGGAAAACACAGTGAAGGAACAGTGATGAAACTACCTGAAAAGGGGAGAACAGATACAACAGAGAATGACAGGAGGTGGTGAGAAGAAACTAACATAGAGATTCCAGGAGGTCTTCACATAGAAAGTAGAAGCCTGCTGCACTAAATGAGAGGAGGCAAACCAAGCAACCTTGAGGAATTTGACCCTCACCAGTGATGAGGTCAAAAGTGTCTGCTGGAACTGGATGTGACAAGAGGCTGTTGGGCCTGAAAGAATCTCACATGGATACTAAAGGAAGGTGCAGAAGCACTAAGTGTGCCACTCTCTATGGTGTATACAGGTCACTGGAAACAGGAGATTCCAGAAAGTTGGAGGCAGCTAATGTAGTCCCAATATACAAGAAGGGTGACAGGCAAGAGGCACTGAACTACAGGCCAGTTTCCCTAACTTGTATACCATGCAAGGTGATGGAGAAGATTGTGAGGAAAAGGCTCGTAGAGCATTGGAGGAAAAACTTTGTAACACACCACCAACATGGGTTCAGGATGGTAAATCGTGCCTCACAGGTTTAATAGAATTCTATGACCAGGCAACAAAAAATAGGCAAAAGAGAGGGTGGGCCGACTGCATTTTCCTGGACTGCCAGAAACGCCTTTGACACAGTACCCTATAAAAGGCTGTTAAAATATTGAGCAACAGGCAGGAGTAAAAGGAAGGTGCTCCAGTGGATAAGGGAGTACTTAAGCAAAGGAAACAGCGAGTAACGGTGCGGGGGAGACATCAGAGTGGCGAGAGATGTCACCAGCAAGTCCCACAGGGCTCAGTACTTGGACCCATCCTGTTTCTAATATATGTAAACGATCTTCCAGAGGTATAGACTCGTTCTCTCAATGTTTGCTGATGATGCAAAAATTGAATTATGAGAAGAATCAAAGGCGGATGAAGATAGACAGAGACTACAGGATGACCTGGACAAACTGGAGGAATGTTCTAGAAAATGGCTGCTAAAGTTCAACTCAGGAAAGTGAAAGGTAATGAAATTAGGCGAAGGGTGCAATAGGCTGAACACAAGGTATCATATGGGAGGTGAAATCCTGCAAAAGTCAAATAGAGAGAAAGATCTAGGGGTTGATATCACACCGAACCTGTCCCCAAAGGCCCACATCAAAAGAATATCATCAGCGGCATATGCTAGACTGGCCAACATAAGAACTGCCTTTAGAAACTTGTGTGAAGGAATCGTTCAGAACCTGTATACCACTTATGTAAGACTAATCCTGGAGTATGCAGCTCCAGCCCGGAGTCCATACCTAGTTAAACACAAGACAAAGTTAGAGAAGATTCAGCGGTATGCCACCAGGCTCTTCCCGGAACAGAGAGGAATGAGCTACGAGGAAAGGCTAAAGGAGCTGAACCTCACATCCCTTGAAAACTGAAGAGCAAGGGGAGACATGATAACCACCTACAAAATTCTCAGGGGAATTGACAGGGTGGACAAAGACAAACTCTTCAGCACGGGTGGAACACGAACAAGGGGACACAGTGGAAACTTAGTGCCCAGATGAGCCACAGAGACGTTAGAAAGAATTTTTTCAGTCTCAGAGTAGTTAATAAATGGAATGCACTAGGAAGTGATGTGGTGGAGGCTGACTCCATACACAGTTTTAAATGTAGATATGATAGAGCCCAGTAAGCTCAGGAATCTGTACACCAGTTGATTGACAGTTGAGAGGCGGGACCAAAGAGCCAAAGCTCAACCCTCGCAAGCACAATTATGTGAGAACAATTAGGTGAGTACCATTCCTCCCTCCCCCGTCACCTTGTCTTCCCCTCCAACCCCCACTCCACCATCCTCTCGTCCTCCCCATCATTACCCCCCTTCCCTGTTCCCTCGTTCTCCCCACCACCCCACCATTCCGTCCCCTCGTCCTCCCCAACCATTCCCCACTCCCTCGTCTGATGCATTCCCAAATGACCTGATGTTCCCATCAGAAAAGAGGGAACATCAAATGAGATGATATTCCCATCACTGAAAAATAAGAACAGTTAAAGAAAAACGAAATGAAAAAAAAAATAAATAAAAAAATAAACTATACTCACGAAATGAACAGTATGGTAAACAACACAGCTCAATTCCAATGCACTGTCACACAAAATAATTAAATCAAAATGAATATAAATCGAAATCTATGAAAATTCAATTTATCAATGCAATCTGATTTTTTTTTTTTGAGATATATACAAGTTGATATATACGAGTTGGTATACATTCGTGTACAGCCACTAGTACGCGTAGCATTTCGGGCAGGTCCCTGGAATACAACCCCCACGAAGAATCGTTTTTACAACCAAGTACTCATTTTACTGTTGAGTTAAACAGAGGCTACAGTTAAAGATTTGTGCCCAGTAAATCCTCCCCGGCCAGGATACGAACCCATGACAAAGCGCTCGCGGATTGCCAGGCGAGTGTCTTACCACTACACCATGGAGACTGGTGAAGACATTGAAATGGAATCGTAACATTTTTAGTTGCTCATACATATTGCTCATACATATAGCATATTTATTTGTGTGAGTTGCTTATATTTGCAACAGATGGTGCTGTTTTTTTAAAAAAAGCATGGTTTTACCTGTCACAGGTGTGGCATCTATACTTATACTCACGAAAAGAACAGTATGGTAAACAACAAAGCACAGCTCCAATGCAATGTCACACAAAATAATTAAATCAAAATGAAAATAAATCAAAATCTATGAAAATTAAATTTATCAATGCAATAAGAAACATTGAAAAGGAATCGGAACTTATTTAGTAAAGCGTGTGTTGCTCTTACGGGCAACAGATGGCTCTGTTTTTAAAAGAAAAACATGTTTTTACCTGTCACATGTGTGGCATCTATATAGTAGATATATAAAAACACGTGTGTATTCGAATGGAACGGTGAGTCAAAATTTCAAAGCAATCGGAGAAGAACTTTCGGAGGTTACAGCATGTGTTGCTCTTAAGTTCAAGCAGCAGCCTGGTACAGTTATAGGTTGGAGACAAAAGGTGACATTAGAGTGTTATCAGTTGGTAGTAGCCTTAGAGGTGATTGTATTGTTTTATAACATTTCACTTATGTATATTGTGTATTTTTTGTATTAATATTATGTTTGTTAGCCTGCTTTTGCTCTTATCCTGGTGAGGCTCCCTGGCTAGAGAGAGAGAGAAAGAGAAAGAGAGAGTGAGAGGTAAAAACACGGCTTCAACTTTGGTGATAGCGGATTATAAGTAACTAAAGGGGATTGAGAGATCATCCCAAAATAAGGAGAGAGTGGGGAGTCACGGCGGCTCAAGAGCGGGTGTGTACACATGTGTACAGGCAGTGTGAGCCGTTCCCCTGAGTAGAAGTGACGCTGAACCCTTTCTCCCAGAACCAGACGCTTACCAGGGTGATCTCCCAAATAATTGCAAGCACTCCAGTGTTCATTGCTGGTCGACTGACGGTAGCGGGAGTGTGGTTGCCGAGGTCGGCTGTTTGTTCTGTCAGGGAGTGTTTGGGATCTCTGTTCGATGGTAAGCAAATAGGAGATTGGTCCTAATAACCAAGTTCATTACAGGTAATGAGAAACCTCTCCCAACTCCCCTCAACTGCCCCTGAAACAATCCCCTCTGATTTTGAGCAGCAATACGTACTAGACAAACTATACCGGCTAACATTGCGCAGCATATCATACTGCACAAACAATCCCTGCTAACATTAAGAATCATATCATACTAGACAAACAGTCCATGCTGAATTTGAGCAGCATATCATAATGGACAAAGAATCTATGCTATCTTTTGGAAGCTTATCATAATGGACAACCAATCCCTGCTAATGTTTAGCAGCATATCATACTGGACAAACAAACTATACTGACTTTTAGCAGCATATCATACTGGACAAACACTCCATACTAACTTTGAGCAGCATGCCATACTAATCAAATCATTTCTGCTAACTTTGAGCAGTATATCATTCTGGACAAATATACCTTGCTAGTTCTGAGCAGCATTTCATACTGCACAAACAATCCCTTGTAACTTTAAAAAGCTTATCATACTGGATAAACAATCCCTGCTAACTTTGTGCAACATACTATGCTGATCAAACAATCCCCGATAGCTTTGGGAAGTATATCATACTGGACAAGCAATCGATGCTAATTCTGAGCAGCATATAATTTTGCACAAACAATCTCTGCAAACTTTTTTTGAGAAGCTTATCTTAATGGACAAGCAATCCCTTTTAAATCTGTGCAGCATATCAAATTAGAAAATAATCCCTTCTAACTTTGAGCAGCATATTATACTGAGCAAACAATCCATGCCAACTTTGAGGAAAATAATACACGGCACAAACAATCCTTGCTAACTTTGAACAGCATCATAACAGACAAATAATCCTTGCTAACTTTGAGCAGCATCATAACAGACAAATAATCCTTGCTAACTTTGAACAGCAAATTATACTGAACAAACAATTCATGCTAATTTTTAGCAGCATATCATACTGGACAAACAATCCCCGCTAACTTTAAGAGCCTATCATACTGGACAAGTAAACCTTGTTAACTTTGAGCAGCATATCATACTGGTCATTCAATCCCTGATAACTTTGAGCAGCATATCGTACTGGACAAAATGTCCTTGCTACCTTTGAGTGGCATATCATACTGGACAAACAATCAATGATAAATCTGAGCAGCATATCATACTGGACAAACAATCCCTGCTAACTTTGAGCAGCATATCATACTGGACAAACAATGCCTGCTAACTTTGAGCAGCATATCATACTGGACAAACAATCACTGCTAACTTTGAGCAGCATATCATACTGGACAAACAATCACTGCTAACTTTGAGGAGCATATCATACTAGACAAAACATCCCTGCCAATGTTAAGCAATATATTATAATGGACAAGCAAACTATTCTACCTTTGAGCAGCATATCGTTCTGCACAAACAATCCATGCTAATTTTGAGCATCATATCATATTTGAAAAACAATGCCTGTTATCTTTAAGAAGCTTATCAAACTGGACAAACAATCCATGCTAATATTGACCCAATATAATACTGGACAATGTTATGACAACATGTAGCCTGGGTGGAATGAGTCTACCCCAGAGAGAGTTATTCTGCCCTCTGGACCTGATTGAGAGGTCAAAGAAAAGATGTATATATTAAATATGTAATAAATGTCAGTGAATAATTAAAAAATATGAGCAGGGGATGAGCATGTAAATAAGTGACATGAAATAAGATGTCGATATTTTGGTGGAATGACATGAGGCTAACAGCACGTCATGACGTTACTTCAGTCACAGCAGTCGTCAGAGAGAGTTATACTTTGTTGATCTCCTGGCAGTAGTAGGAACCCTAACTGCGTGCTCCTTCAAGAGGCGGGAATGAAGCATGCACTGATGTGTGAGGGCCTGTTGGACGACTTAATGTGCTCAAGTCAGGAGCAGAAGAGCTGTGAGGCCGTCATAAAGAAACTTTGTTGGATGTCTTAGAACACGACATCTGGGAGCGCTGCAGCTGAGTTCCCTCGAGATACAAATTTTGCATTAAACTCATATAACAGTCGTTACAGTGGTTTCCTGTGCTGGATAGTGCGTGCAGCGATCATGGCCAATGTTTATGCATGTAGGACATATATTTTATTGTGACAGTGAACTCAAATAAGAGGTTAGAAATAAGAGAACATGCTGGAGGGAAGAGTGATACGCCCGCTCCTGTCGAAGGTCAAGTGCTGACTGAAGGAGGAAACCCCCAGCCACGCGACTCGGGAGGCGGCCAGCGACGTGTCTGGACATGTTCTCAAGAGGACCCGCCCAAAATGGGAGAGGACCATCGCGGCAACACAACAGTGTTTAAAGAAATATTGGATGGAGGAGTTTTATTTTCTGTGAATACATTTAATTATGTTTTGTTAGGAAAAAGTTTATTATGGCATGATGATGGATTTGCAGGTTTGTGTGGGAGAACTGCAACGTTTGTGTGGGAGAACTGCAACGTTTGTGTGGGAGAACTGCAACGTTTGTGTGGGAGAACTGCAACGTTTGTGTGGAGAACTGCAACGTTTGTGTGGGAGAACTGCAACGTTTGTGTGGGAGAACTGCAATGTTTGTGTGGGAGAACTGCAACGTTTGTGTGGGAGAACTGCAACGTTTGTGTGGGAGAACTGCAATGTTTGTGTGGGAGAACTGCAATGTTTGTGTGGGAGAACTGCAATGTTTGTGTGGGAGAACTGCAACGTTTGTGTGGGAGAACTGCAATGTTTGTGTGGGAGAACTGCAACGTTTGTGTGGGAGAACTGCAATGTTTGTGTGGGAGAACTGCAACGTTTGTGTGGGAGAACTGCAATGTTTGTGTGGGAGAACTGCAATGTTTGTGTGGGAGAACTGCAATGTTTGTGTGGGAGAACTGCAACGTTTGTGTGGGAGAACTGCAATGTTTGTGTGGGAGAACTGCAATGTTTGTGTGGGAGAACTGCAATGTTTGTGTGGGAGAACTGCAATGTTTGTGTGGGAGAACTGCAACGTTTGTGTGGGAGAACTGCAACGTTTGTGTGGGAGAACTGCAACGTTTGTGTGGGAGAACTGCAACGTTTGTGTGGGAGAACTGCAACGTTTGTGTGGGAGAACTGCAACGTTTGTGTGGGAGAACTGCAACGTTTGTGTGGGAGAACTGCAATGTTTGTGTGGGAGAACTGCAACGTTTGTGTGGGAGAACTGCAATGTTTGTGTGGGAGAACTGCAATGTTTGTGTGGGAGAACTGCAACGTTTGTGTGGGAGAACTGCAATGTTTGTGTGGGAGAACTGCAATGTTTGTGTGGGAGAACTGCAACGTTTGTGTGGGAGAACTGCAACGTTTGTGTGGGAGAACTGCAACGTTTGTGTGGGAGAACTGCAATGTTTGTGTGGGAGAACTGCAAGTTTGTGTGGGAGAACTGCAACGTTTGTGTGGGAGAACTGCAACGTTTGTGTGGGAGAACTGCAACGTTGTGTGGGAGAACTGCAACGTTTGTGTGGGAGAACTGCAATGTTTGTGTGGGAGAACTGCAATGTTTGTGTGGGAGAACTGCAATGTTTGTGTGGGAGAACTGCAACGTTTGTGGGAGAACTGCAACGTTTGTGTGGGAGAACTGCAATGTTTGTGTGGGAGAACTGCAATGTTTGTGTGGGAGAACTGCAACGTTTGTGTGGGAGAACTGCAAGTTTGTGTGGGAGAACTGCAACGTTTGTGTGGGAGAACTGCAACGTGTTTGGGGGGAGAACTGCAACGTTTGTGTGGGAGAACTGCAACGT
>WNGS01015441.1:64189-84576 GCA_020271785.1 Procambarus virginalis | reverse complement strand
AGGATGAAGTTTCAGATTAGTGAGGAGACGAAAGAAGAGATCGTCGGTGAAGACGAGAGAGTGAAGCATGATGACAAGAGAGTGAAACATGATGACAAGAGAGTGAAGCATGATGACAAGAGAGTGAAGCATGATGACGAGAGAGTGAAACATGATGACAAGAGAGTGAAGCATGATGACAAGAGAGTGAAGCATGATGACGAGAGAGTGAAGCATGATGACAAGAGAGTGAAGCATGATGACAAGAGAGTGAAGCATGATGATGTGAGAGTGAAGCATGATGACAAGAGAGTGAAGCATGATGACAAGAGAGTGAAGCATGATGATGTGAGAGTGAAGCATGATGATGTGAGAGTGAAGCATGATGATGTGAGAGTGAAGCATGGTGACAAGAGAGTGAAGCATGATGACAAGAGAGTGAAGCATGATGATGTGAGAGTGAAGCATGATGACAAGAGAGTGAAGCATGATGACGAGAGAGTGAAGCATGATGACAAGAGAGTGAAGCATGATGACGAAGAGAGTGAAGCATGATGACGAGAGAGTGAAACATGATGACGAGAGAGTGAAGCATGATGACGAGAGAGTGAAGCATGATGACAAGAGAGTGAAGCATGATGACAAGAGAGTGAAGCATGATGATATGAGAGTGAAGCATGATGACGAGAGAGTGAAGCATGATGACGAGAGAGTGAAGCATGATGACAAGAGAGTGAAGCATGATGACAAGAGAGTGAAGCATGATGACGAGAGTGAAGCATGATGACAAGAGAGTGAAGCATGATGACAAGAGAGTGAAGCATGATGACAAGAGAGTGAAGCATGATGACAAGAGAGTGAAGCATGATGACAAGAGAGTGAAGCATGATGACAAGAGAGTGAAGCATGATGACAAGAGAGTGAAGCATGATGACAAGAGAGTGAAGCATGATGACAAGAGAGTGAAGCATGATGACAAGAGAGTGAAGCATGATGACAAGAGAGTGAAGCATGATGACAAGAGAGTGAAGCATGATGACAAGAGAGTGAAGCATGATGACAAGAGAGTGAAGCATGATGACAAGAGAGTGAAGCATGATGACAAGAGAGTGAAGCATGATGACAAGAGAGTGAAGCATGATGACAAGAGAGTGATGCATGATGACAAGAGAGTGATGCATGATGACAAGAGAGTGAAGCATGATGACAAGAGAGTGAAGCATGATGACAAGAGAGTGATGCATGATGACAAGAGAGTGATGCATGATGACAAGAGAGTGAAGCATGATGACAAGAGAGTGAAGCATGATGACAAGAGAGTGAAGCATGATGACAAGAGAGTGATGCATGATGACAAGAGAGTGGAGTATGTTGATGAGAGACCGAAGTGTGATGGCGACAGATGGAAGCTTGAGGATGATGAACCGAAGTATGAGGAAGACAAAGGAGGTACAGACAATAGATGTCTAACTCTAGACGTGTGGAATGCAAGAAGAAGAAACGGTGGAGGACAACAGTAAGTAGAGAGCGTAAGTAGAGTAAGTAGATGGAACGAAGGTGTCCGGCACGGACAACCTAGCCGTGGTGCAATAGAAGTTGGGTCACTTAGAAGAAGACCATGTTCCCAACGAGGGATGAACCAGGTGTTGCAAGGTGCAACGGATTGTGCAGTAGACGTCGATGACATTGTGGTATTTGCAGACTCCCTGAGGGAGCATGTAAGCAGACCAATCGGCCGAACAAACCAGTTTCCAAAATGACAATTAACCTGGCGAAAAGTGAGTTTGGGAGAGTCCGTCTGGAGTACCTAGGATATGTGGTAGGGCAAAGTGAGGTTGCTCCAGTGAGAACGAAAGTGGAAGCCATCGATAATTTCCGGGTACCCAATGGAAATAAAGAGTTTTTATGTGTTATGATCCCAGGCAGCCGAAAAACGAGTCTCCCCTTTGAGAATTATTTTAACAAGCCTGACCTGACTAGAAAGTCTAGGAAATATAGAGGTGAAGACACAGATGTAAAATAGTTGGTTGGATTTGATAAACAATTTGAGACTATGGGCAGTGAATAAGAAATTAGATAAGTGACTGGTTATGAGATGTGGATAATTTGCTGGAGGCGTGAGGCTCGCTTCTGGAGGGCTTTGACCTGACTTGAGTACCAGACATCGCGAGGGGAAGCTGTGCTCCGTGCGAGCTCCTGTCAGAAAGGAACTCTAGTGATATATCTCCAAGAGAAAGGAAGTGTGCAGACGTTTCAGCTGTGGAATCGAGCTGGGAGCGTTGTGGTCTCAAGTCCTGGACGGCGAGGAGAGTTTATTAAGCCGCCCAGAGACATTATCGTGGGCCGTGGGAGCACCCTGATCAGACGCCGTCAGAGGGATAGCGCCTTCGACTAGACAATCTGTGATTTGTCTTTAGGGAAGAAGTTGCTGAGAACTTCGAAGCCAGCACAGAGGGAGTAGTTGATGAGACTCCAAGGTAGTGGAAGAGTAGGACCTCGAGCTGTGAGGAGATGCAGTGAAGAGGAGTGTCTCGTGCTTCTGTAATACCAGTGGCGAAACTCCAGTTCTGTTCGAGGAAACTTCATGGTGTAGCAGCCAGGAGAGCTTTGGAGGACCCTAGTATAACTGATGGAGCACCATAGTTGCTCAAGGAAGACTTCATGGTGTAGCAGCCTGGAAGAGCTGCGGAGGATCCTGGTAGATAAACCCGGAAGAACCTGAAGAGATCTGGGTAGTAAACTTCCAGATGTGGAAGGGAAGTTCTGGTTGATTACTTGTTGGGAGTTGGTAGAGTGTTTGGTTGTCATTAGCGTGCAAGACGCAGTGAAAGGTGAGTGATTGTTTGCTATTTTTGTGCCAAGGAATACTTATACTGAAGTATAGAGTTACAGTCGTAGGCTGGATTACCTACAGAGACATACATATGTGTTCTAGGACTGATAGGGTGATCGATTGATCATTGTTGTATATCAAGGAACATTTATACTGATATTTATGTTATTGCATTCATACGCTGGTTTTCCTTGTATATGTTTATAGATATATATTCTCTTGCTGATAGTGCAACAGTGTGTTATAAGACTTGACCTACTTGAGGAGGTTGATAGTATTAGGTGGTGAATCAGGAGATAGGATACCACTTGATAAGCAGATGATAGAGTTCTGATGGTGTTGGAGTGCAACCTGACTGAAATAGTATAGAGTGTAGGATTCCATATTATTATTATATGTGTGTATGTGCTTCGTCCAGTAAATGTATTCAAATTTGCTGGTGTTTGCCCTTGTCCCAGTGAGGCTTCCCAGGAAGTAGGAAAGAAGGGGAGAGAGAGAGAAAGAACCAAGAACCACTGCTGTGGACAGGGTAGAAAGTAATACTAATAAGTCAAAGGGGATTGAGATCATATCACATAAGGAGAGAGTGGGGAGTCACAGCGGCTTGAGTGGGTGTGTGCACGTGACAAAGAGGCTAAGTATCGGAGCCGCATCCCCTAAACGTGTGACGTTGAGCCCCTCTCCAAGAGCCAGAAGCGCCCAGTGTGATCTCCTGGTAAAGTATAAGCCCTCTACCGAGTTTTGGGTTGGGTTGTCCAAAGAGAAGGATCAACGACACAACTCCAACCCACAACATAATAAATTGGGGGCCTGTGTCCGGGAGAGTGAACTGACTCACCCACACTCTGTCCAAGAGCGGATTGGTACAACCCTTGTTGAAATAGATAAACTGTGTGACCGCAGGTGTATATTCTCTCTCTTGGGAAGACTCACAGGACAAGATGGATAAGGTGCAAGCATTTGTGGAGTCAGGCAAGCCTGAGGACCTGGAAGGTTGCACGAGGGATCAATTAAAACAAATAGCGGAAAAATGTGGCATTAGGTTGAAAGCATCTAAAGTTGCTGGGATGAAGGATATGATCCTGAGGTAGTTGAGAGCCAAGAGTGAAGCGGCTGAACAAGGACCCCAGAAAGGAGCTGAAAGTGGAAAGGAGAATGATGGGCAGGATGAAGTGAGATCCCAAGGATCGAGTAGGAGCAGTAAGAGTAGCAGGAGTAGCCGGAATAGGAGCTTGGAGAGATTTCAGCTAGAACTCCAGATGCAGCGTGAGGATAGACAGTTCCAGCTAGAAAAGATGAAATTAGAACTCCAGATGAAAAATGAAGTCGAGAAGGAAAAAGAGAAAACCAGACTGGAAGTAGAAAAAGAGAAAACCAGACTAGAGGTAGAAAAAGAGAAAGCCAGGCTAGAGGTGGAGAAAGAAAAAGAGAAAGCAAAACAAATGCAGATAGAAGCGAATAGGACTCTGGCTGAACAAAGGATTGAACATGGGTTGCCAGAGAGCACCACCCAGGTATCACACTCACCAGATGTTACGGGTTAGGGAGAAGGACATTCCCTTGTTTATTTCCGAAGAGGCAGAGAGCTTTTACGAGCACTTTGAAAAAGTAGCCAGCATCAAGGAGTGGCCACAGGAAGACTGGGCGCAGCTGGTCCAGTTAAGATTGACCGGTGCAGCCAGGGAGGCATACACCCATTTGTCACTGGAAGAATGCCAGGATTATGCCACAGTAAAGAGCAGCATACTGCGCTCATTTCAGCTAACCCCAGAAGCTTATAGGAAGCGCTTCAGAGAGATGGTGAAGGTTTGAGCATGTACTTTTGCTGAGACAGCAAGGGATCTGGAAAGACGATTCCAGAAATGGATTGAGGCTGCCGGAGTTAGATCCTACGCTGACCTGAAGCAATTGATGGTCATGGAAAAGTTCTTAGAAATGATGCATTCCAAAACAAAGTTCAAGATCCAAGAAGCGGGGGTAAAGGAGGTGAAAGATGCCGCAGATAGCGCAGATATGATTACTGAAGCATACAAGAGCTTGAGGGAGAACAGAGTGAGCAGCGAGGCGAGACGCAGCAATAGCAGACCCAGTGGAGTCTGGGGAGGAAGAAGTTTTAGGGAGCAGACAAGCAGACCAGCTAGTTTTAAGCCCCAGGAAGGAAAGTTGCCCAGTTTGCCTGCTGGAGGTAAGCAGGAAAATAAAAATGTACAGAGGAGACAAGAGTCCAATGAAGCTCCACAGAGTACGAGTAATACGTTTGGCCCGAGGAACTCCAATACGAGTGGGCAGAGTCAGAGCCACTCGGGGGCGTATAGGAGAGATTTCTCCGAAATGAGATGCTACAAGTGCAACAGATTGGGTCACATGATGCGAGATTGTCGGCAGGGCAAGAGAGTCGTGACCCTGACCACGTGTGATCCCCGGAAGAAGTACGTTGATGTACAACAAGACAAACCACAGATGGTAGATTTGATGAACGAGCGGTATAGGCCGTTCATTAGTGAAGGTTGGGTCGACATAGAGGGTCAACCCGAGGTGGAGGTTAGTATCCTCAGGGATACTGGAGCCAATCAGAGTTTGATTCTGAGAGGCCTAATAGGAAATGATCGACTGTTAGCTGGCAGTAGGAGGATAAAGGTTCATGGGTTGTTGTCTAAGAGTGACATGCCCGTGTGTGCTGTCCAGTTGAAGTCAGATTATTTGTCGGCGGTGGTGATGTTGGGAGTGTGCCCCAACATACTTGTTCCAGGAGTCCAAGTGATACTGGGGAACGACTTGTGTGTGTCCAAGGTGTTGCCAGAGCTGATAGTAAAAGCTGTGCCGGAGGAGAACCAGAAGGACCACGGTACACGTGGAACACCGGACAAGGTAGATCTAGCCAGCATCCTTCAAGATGAGGCAGAGGACACTCAAGAAATCGTATACCTGGCCTGTGTAGTGACAGAGTCGGATGTAGCCGCCGAGGTCAACACTGAAGATGATGTGGCAGTGTCGACTCCACTAAGGGAGGAGGTCAATGTGGACATATCTGGGCTGTTCGGTGAAGATCCAGCTCAGAAGAGTAAGGATTCGAGGAGACAGGAAGTGAAGATTACCCTACCTGAAAGGTTCAGCGTGAATTGAGCGGACCTGGTTAGGGCACAGAAAGAAGAGTTATAGATCTAATCAGGGAGGCAAAAGGGGGAAACTCATGTCCGGAGTCCCCCGTGTATTACTACTTGGACGATGACGTACTAATGTGGAAGTGGCGACCGGACAATGCCGGCACAGATAAGGTATGGTTGGAGAAGCACCAAGTGTTAGTGCCGAAGGAGTTTAGCACGGCAGTGCTAGAACTAGCCCACTCCATAGATTTGGCAGGGCATTTAGGGGTGAAGAAGACCTTAAATAAGGTACAGGAGCACTTCTACTGGCCGAACGTGTGGAAGGATGTAAAGAAGTATTGTAGGACATGTTTGGCGTGCCAACGTGCAGGTAAGCCAGCTCCGGCTATACCGAAGGCACCTTTAAAGCCCATACCGGCATTTGGCGAGCCTTTTGAGAGAGTCTTGATAGACTGTGTAGGTCCGTTGCCGAGGACCAGAAGAAGCCACGAGTATTTACTGACCATAATGTAACAGCCACCCGTTTCCCCGAAGCGATCCCCATGAGAAGAGTGACGTCGAGAGCCGTTCTGGATAGACTACAGAACTACATTGCGTGGGTAGGAATGCCCAAGGTTATCCAGACGGACCAGGGGAGTGTTTTCCAGTCGAAGTTGTTTAGGGAAACTGTGAAAGGATGGAGCGTAGAGCAAGTGCGCTCGTCACAATATCACCCTCAGTCGCAGAGAGCATTGGAACGTTTCCATGGAACGCTAAAGAGCTTGTTGAGGATATACTGCGCTGGGGAAGGGAGTAGTTGGGACGAGGCACTACCATCCGTGTTGTTCGCCATTAGGGATGCGGTAGTAGAATCGCTCGGATTCACACCGTTCCAGCTGGTGTACGGACTCTTCGTGAGGAGCCCAGTGGGCGCGCTGAAGGAGCAGCTCACCGTGGATAGGCCTAAGGTGGATGTGGGACAATATGTGAAAACTTTTAGAGAGCGACTCTCTAGGGCCAGAGACTTGGCCAAGGAAAATTTGAGAACGTCCTAGGCAGAGATGGTAAGATATCACGACAGGAAGGCGAAGGGCAGGAGATTTCAAGAAGGAGATCAGGTGTTAGTCCTCCTGCCGGTGAAAGGAAGTATATACGAGTCGAGATTTTGTGGACCATATACAATTCAGAAGGCGCTAGGGGGTGTGAATTATGTAATACACGTGCCAGATCGTCCGAGGAAGTCACAGGTTTGCCACGTGAACATGATAAAGAGGTACTATGACAGAGATAAGTCTCTAGGAGATGAAGAACAGATGGAAACCCCGTCACTGACGACTGTGCTTTGTGTAGGAGACGGCAAAGGAATAGAAGAGGAGAACTGTAAGTTAGAGAGGGCCGATGGCACGAAGATATCGAATACGGAAAGCCTGGCCAAGATAGGTGAGCGTCTGGGTCATTTGGAGGATGACCAACTCCAGGAACTAGTGGAGATCCTACGGAGGAATAAGTCGTTATTCACGGACGTGCCCAAAAGACACCGCGGGATGGTGCATGAAGTAAATGTAGGGAGTGCTGACCCCATCAAGCAGTCCTCGTCCAGAGTTAACCCGGAGAAAGCAGTGGCGATGAGAGTAGAAGTAAAGTATCTGCTAGATATCTGCTAATGACTTGGCAGAGGTTAGCGACAGTGACTGGAGTTTGCTGTGCCTCCTCGTGAGGAAGAGTGATGGCACGTACCGGTTCTGCACTGATTACAGGAAAGTGAATGCAGTCACAGTCGCTGACTCGTTCTCGATACCACGCATAGATGATTGCATAGATCGGATTGGGAGTGCACGGTATGTCTCGAAAATAGACCTGCTGAAGGGATACTACCAGATTCCCCTGTCCGAGGAGACCAAGAGGATCTCAGCGTTCGTGACACCCGACGGTTTGTACCAATATAAAGTGGTGCCGTTCGGAATGAAGAATAGTGGTAGTTGTTTCCAACGAGTAATGAATCAAGTAATACAAGGCGCGACCGGATGTGCAGTGTACATCGATGATATTGTAATGTTCGCTAATTCCTGGAAAGATCACGTGGATCGGCTTTTAGATTTGTTTGATCGATTGGAGAAGGCCAACATGACAATCAACATAGCAAAAAGCGAGTTCGGGAGAGCCAGCCTGGAGTACCTTGGGTATATAGTAGGGCAAGGCGAGGTTGCTCCGGTAAGAACAAAGGTGGAGGCCATTGACAACTTCCCAGTGCCCAGGAGCAAGAAAGAATTGTTGAGATACCTCGGTATGATTGGATATTACCGGAAGTTCTGCGGAAATTTCTCCACCATAGCTGCTCCTATGACGAGCTTGCTATCAAACAGCAAGAAGTGGGAGTGGAATGGAACAGCACAAGAAGCATTTGAAAAGACCAAAAGACTGTTGACCGAGGCGCCTGTACTAGTGTCGCTAGATTTTGGAGCGCTGTTTACATTATTTGTAGATGCCAGTGATATAGGGGCTGGAGCTGTACTGACGCAGCAGAATGATGGAATTCACCGCCCCGTGTTCTTCTTCTCCAAGAAGTTCGTTAAGCACCAGAGGTCGTACAGTACAGTCGAGAAAGAGACTTTGGCCCTGGTGATGGCATTGAAACATTTTGAAGTGTATGTGAGTGGGGGAGGACACCCAGTAACGGTGTATACAGACCATAATCCCCTAGTTTTCCTGAGAAAAATGAAGCATGCGAACCAGAGGTTGACCAGATGGTTTTTATTGCTCCAAGAGTATGACCTGGTGATAGCGCACATAAGGGGGCGAGACAGTGTAGTAGCTGATGCGTTATCTCGAGCCTAGCCACTAGAATAATTCTCAAAAACAAGGGGGAGGGAGTGTTATAATCCCAGGCAGCCGGAAAACGAGTCTCCCCTTTGAGAATTATTTTATCAAGCCTGACCTGACTAGAAGGTCTAGGAAATTTAGAGGTGAAGACACAGATGTAAAATAGTTGATTGGATTTGATAAACAATTTGAGATTATGGGCAGTGAATAAAAAATTAGATAAGTGACTGGTTATGAGATGTGGATAATTTGCTGGAGGCGTGAGGCTCGCTTCTGGAGGGCTTTGACCTGACTTGAGTACCAGACATCGTGAGGGGAAGCTGTGCTTCGTGTGAGCTCCTGTCAGAAAGGAACCCTAGTGATATATCTCCAAGAGAAAGGAAGTGTGCAGACGTTCCAGCTGTGGAATCGAGCTGGGAGCGTTGTGGTCTCAAGTCCTGGACGGCGAGGAGAGTTTATTAAGCCGCCCACAGACATTATCGTCGGCCGTGGGAGTGCGCTGATCAGACGCCGTCAGAGGGATAGCGCCCTCGACTAGACAATCTGTGGTTTGTCTTTGGGGAAGAAGTTGCTGAGAACTTCGAAGCCAGCACAGAGGGAGTAGTTGATGAGACTCCAAGGTAGTGGAAGAGTTGGACCTCGAGCTGTGAGGAGAAGCAGTGAAGAGGAGTGTCACGTGCTTCTGTAATACCAGTGGCGAAACTCCAGTTCTGTTCGAGGAAACTTCATGGTGTAGCAGCCAGGAGAGCTTTGGAGGACCCTAGTATAACTGATGGAGCACCATAGTTGCTCAAGGAAGACTTCATGGTGTAGCAGCCTGGAAGAGCTGCGGAGGATCCTGGTAGATAAACCCGGAAGAACCTGAAGAGATCTGGGTAGTAAACTTCCAGATGTGGAAGGGAAGTTCTGGTTGATTACTTGTAGGGAGTTGGTAGAGTGTTTGGTTGTCATTAGCGTGCAAGACGCAGTGAAAGGTGAGTGCTTGTTTGCCATTTTTGTGCCAAGGAATACTTATACTGAAGTGTAGAGTTATAGTCGTAGGCTGGATTACCTACAGAGACATACATATGTGTTCTAGGACTGATAGGGCGATCGATTGATCATTGTTGTATATCAAGGAAAATTTATACTGATATTTATGTTATTGCATTCATACGCTGGTTTTCCTTGTATATGTTTATAGATATATATTCTCTTGCTGATAGTGCAACATTGTAGAATAAGACTTGACACACTTGAGGAGGTTGATAGTATTAGGTGGTGAATGAGAAGATAGGATACCACTTGATAAGCAGATGATAGAGTTCTGATGGTGTTGGAGTGCAACCTGACTGAAATAGTATAGAGTGTAGGATTCCTTATTATTATTATATGTGTGTATGTGCGTCGTCCAGTAAATGTATTCAATTTGCTGGTGTTTGCCCTTGTCCCAGTGAGGCTTCCCAGGAAGTAGGAAAGAAGGGGAGAGAGAGAGAAAGAACCAAGAACCACTGCCGTGGACAGGGTAGAATGTAATACTAATAAGTCAAAGGGGATTGAGGAGATCATATCACATAAGGAGAGAGTGGGGAGTCACAGCGGCTCGAGTTGGTGTGTGCATGTGACAACGAGGCTAAGTATTGGAGCCGCATCCCCTAAACGTGTGACGTTGATCCCCTCTCCAAGAGCCAGAAGCACCCAGTGTGATCTCCTGGTAAAGTATAAGCACTCTACCGAGTTTTGGGTTGGGTTGTCCAAAGAGAAGGATCAACGACACAACTCCAACCCACAACATAATATAAGATACTTAGGTATGATCGCGTATTACAGGAAGTTTTGTAAGAATTTTTCCACCGTAGCCTAACTATGAAAAGTTTGTTATCGAATAATAAGAAATGGGAATGGAACGGAATAGCGCAAGAGGCATTTGAGAAAACCAAGAAATTCTTGACTGAGGCACCTGTGTTCGTATCTCCAGATTTTGGAGCACCGTTTGCTTTGTTCATTGATGCAAGTGATGTAGGGGCCGGGGCAGTATTGACACAAGAAAATGTGAAATTTATCGCCCCGTATCTTTCTTCTTGAAGAAGTTTGTTAAACATTGGAGATCGTACACTACGGTAGAGAAGGAAATCTTAGCATTGGTCCTAGCATTAAAACATTTTGAAGTATACGTTAGTGAGGGAGGTTACCCAGTTACTGTGTATACAGACCATAATCCCCTGATGTTCCTGAGAAAGATGAAGCATGCAAACCAGAGGCTACCCAGGTGGTTTCTGTGGCATCAAGGATATAATCTGGAAATAAGGCATATAAGAGATCGAAATAATGTGGTGGCTGATACTTTGTCACAAGCCTAGCCACTGAGAATAACTCTCAAAAATAAAAGGCGGGGAGTGTTATGACCCCAGGGAGCCTGAAGGACGAGTCTATCCCAATGAGAGTTATTCAGCAATCTGAACCTGATTGAGAGGTCAGAGGAAATATAAATACAAATTAAATACTAGCTGTACCTGGCCACGCGTTGCTGTGACTATGAAACGCAACAGCAACATTCTCCTTGTCCCCCAGTCTCCCCACCATTCCCACTACCTCCATCCCCTCGTCCTCCCAACCATTCCCCACTCCCCTGTCCCCTCGTCCTCCCAACCATTCCCCCCCTCCCCCATCCCCTCGTCCTCCCTACCCTGCTTTCCCACTCCCTGGTCTTCTTCCAGCCCCAAGCAGGCCCAGGCGAGACCTAAGCTCTACATCCCCCACTCCACCTCCCCCCAAACCACTGTCAACTACACCGCAGGAGGGCGTGCCCTCTCCCCAAGCAATCTCTGCCCCTTCACCCCCAGGACTTCTTCCTGCACCAAGTAGGCCTGAGCAAGACCAAAGCCCTCCATCCCCTACTCCACCTCCCCCTGAACCCCTGGCAACTACCTCACAGGAGGATGAGCCTGCCCAAGTAGCAATGACCATGGAACAACTTCCTACACTTGTGGGGAGTGAGGGTGAAATTGGATATAAGAAAGTGAGCTTCAAGGTAATGTACTCAAACATTGATGGGATTACCAATAAAGCAAGTGAACTGACAGAAAGGGCGCAAGAAGAAATCCCTGATGTAATAAGACTCACGGAAACAAAATTGTCAGGAGTCATAACAGATGCTGTATTTCCAAAGGACTACTATATAGTAAGGAATGAGAGGGAGGGGAGAGGAGGTGAAGGAGTGACCTTGCTGATAAGGAAGGACTGGAGTTGTGATGAGATGGAAATTCCGAACTGTGACGGGTTCAGAGATTACATAACAGGAACTATAACAATGGGTGGACCTATGATAATAGTGGCAGTCATTTACAACCCTCCCCTAAATGACAGAAGACCTAGACAGGAGTTTGATAGGAACAACATGGCAACCATTAATATAATAGAGAGAGCAGCTTCAGTTGCCTGCAGGAATGGCTCAAGACTCTTAATCATGGGCGATTTCAACCATGGAAAGGTAGATTGGGAAAATGGGGACCACATTTTTTTAATTTTAATTTTTTTTATTTTTTTTTATTTTTACATGCAAGCATGCGAGTTAAAGACAATAAATACAATAAAACAACAAAGAAAATAGTAAAAAACAATATAAAAAACTACTGGCCAGAAAGACTGACAGCATAGGACAATAATTGCAAAATCGGAGAAACGCATGAGGAAACACAGCATTCAAGACAAAAAACATTAACAATTACAAAACGTAGCAAACACATGAAAACAAGCAAACAGAAACACCGAGAACAAAACACATAAAACATCACAAAAGAAAAAGCACACCATACAACAAGCATAAAGAGAAACAAAAAGAAAACATAAAACAAATACAAGTAAACAACATAGAAAATAGTACAGACCCAAAGAAAAAACTACCGGCCAGAAGGACCGACAGCACAATACAACAATTTACAAGACAAAAACATATGAAACAAGTACAAAATGTAACAAACACAGGAAAACAATTACACATAAACACAACATTAAATAGTACACAAGAAACATCACACATACAACAAGCATAAATAAAAACAAAAACAAAACAAGCACAACACGGAACGCATAAAGAGAACACACATGCCAAAATAAAACTACATGAATAAGAACACACACCAAACTACCTGCCTTGCAACCAACAAAGAGCTAGGCACGGGCACAGATTACCACAGGGTAAAGGGGCACTCAGAACTACAGGAAACAAAGAAATATGAAATTAGCGGGCATGCTTTCCCGGATACATAGCCCGGGGAACCATACACTGAACGCTTCCCAGCGCAACCACCCCCAAGGGTCATCTACACCCACCGGGGACGCCATTTTTTCCGGAACCCTGGCAACAAACACCCTCAAACTGGGGACCCAGATAGAATCACGTCTGAAGCGAGTAACTGCCAATCTCCCCCAGACCACGGGAACCTCCCCATCACAAAAGTTCTCCGCCTTTTCATTCAGCGGAGGCAATTGCCGACCAGTGACCCGGCGACATCACAGACTTCGGCACCATGGTCCCCAGGTCCCTAACGCACATCTGCACATCAGCGATCCGGACAGAGGGCACCACCACAGGGGTACCGGTGGCCATGGGCACACCAGTAGACAACTGCAGGGAACCTGGGTGGCATGCATCCCTCCGCAAAGTTACTACCAGACCCCGCCCAGCACCAGCATCCACACCACCTCCGTCAGCGGAAACCACCACACCCCACTGTGGAGAGGCCCCCGGCGGAGAAGGAACAGAAGGCACCCCCGAGACATGGGCACCAGCACCAGCAGGCACGTAGACCTCCGCCATCACCAATCGCGGAGACAACGACGCACCCGGATCCACACCGGCAACACTCGAAGATCCACAGTCACAGAAGTCCACAACGTCAGCCCATGCAGAATAAGAGCGCCGGGAATGCTTACGCTCTGGCCGGACATCATCAGACACGGAGGCTGACTCAGCGACTCACACAACACTAGCCGGGCGAACCGATGCATGTCGCAGTACGGTAGCATCCTCAACCACATGGAGCACCAGGCCAGGCACAGGAAGAAGCGCCGGATCCACCCCAGCACCCAGCACAGCCAGAACAGACGGCGAGGGTGCAGGGACCGGGACAGATGCAGCAGAGGAAGAACCGGAGGACGAGGGGTCCGAGCAGACGGCAGTCGGAAGAGGCCAAGGGATACCAGCTGGAGCAGGCTGATCACCAGGCGAGGACACAACCTCCAGAGGAGAGGTGACAACAACAGGGGGTGCAACAGGCGGGGCAACAGCTGACACAGGGGGCACATCCACGGCCGAAGAGACGTCCACATCCACCGAATCTTCCCCCACTGGAAGCTGCGGAAAATCCTCCTCACTGAAGAAATTCACTGGCACAACGGCAGGCACAGAACAGTCAGCAGCCTGATGGCCCAAAAGGCCACAACGATAACACGTCCATGGCTGGCGGGCGTAAAACACCGGAACATTGTAACCCATAAGGCGCACAGAGGACGGAATATCTTCCCTGAGTTTCATTCCCAGGCTGCGAATGTTAGTCCTCACTACCTTAAATGGACTGGAAGACACCACGTTCACTCGCACACTAACCACTGCGCCAAACCGGCCGAAGTACCGCCGGGCAGACCCTCGGAAACTCAAGGGAGCCCCATGCACACTGACATAAGTGAGGGCACCACTCCGATGAGAGAGGTTCACAGTGCCCGCACATCCGGTAGGGGTAATGTCTGCCCCTCATACCGCCGGAGAAAGTCGCGATACGCCAACTCCTCCATGAACTTCACTATCGCCCTATGGGCCGTTACCAACTCAACCCCATAAATTGCTAACACAGGGACAGATAGCAAATCACAAGCCAGCGCAATCTCCGGGTAACCGGCCCGAACAGGGAATTCGAGTCCCACAGACTGAGCCCAGACGACAGGGGGGAGAGGGACCCCCCATCGTAACTCCACGTCAGCACAGGCGGGCAAAGACACACCCGCCCCAACTGGCCAATCAGGTAAACAAGTACCAACTGCCCGAGCGCCGAGGCAACACGTCTGCCCCCTACCAAAGCTAGGGCCAGACTCCAGGGGACCCACATGGTGGTGCAGATACGTGGAGAGCTAAACTCTTGGAAGTGGCAACAAGGAACTTTCTGAGCCAGCATAACAAGGGATCCACAAGAGTGAGAGGCAATGATGAACCAGATAGACTCGACTTGATACTCACCCTGAATGAGTCAGAAATAAGGGAAGTCAAAGTTGAAGCCCCATAGGAATGAGTGACCAAGTGTGTATGACCTTTGAGTACTTGGCAGAGGTAGGGCTAACCTATCCAAGGATGGGATCGGAGGGAAAAAGAATAAATTACCGAAGAGGAAAATATGACGAGATGAGGAGCTTCCTCAGTGGAATACCATGGGAAACAGAACTTAGAGACAAGAATGTGCAGGACATAATGGATTTTGACCCAGAAGTGCCAGGAAGCTGCAGAGAGTTTATCCCCGTCCAAAAGGAGAAAAACGGAAAACAATAGAAAAACCCATGGTTCAACCAGAAATGCAAGGTAGCGATGCAACTGAGTAAAAGAACATGAAGAAACTACAGAAATAACAGAACACCGGAGAGCAGGGAGAGATACCAGAGGGCCAGAAATGAGTACCTCAGAGTGAGGACGGAAGCAGAGAGACAGTTTGAAAATGACATAGCGAGTAAAGCCAAGACCCAATCAAAGCTGCTCCACAGCCACATCAGGAGGAAAAACAGCAGTGAAGGAACAAGTGATGAACTGAAAAAAGGGGAGAACAGATACCAGAGAATGATAAGGAGGGTGTGTGAAGAACCAACAAGAGATTCCAGGAGGTCTTCACAATAGAACAAGTAGAAGCCTCTGCACTAAATGAGAGAGGAGGCAAACCAAGCAACCTTGGAGGAATTTGACCTCACCAGTGATGAGGTCAAAGGTGTCTGCTGGAACTGGATGTGACAAAGGCTGTTGGGCCTGAAAGAATCTCACCATGGATACAAAAGGAAGGTGCAGAAGCACTAAGTGTGCACTCTCTATGGTGTATAACAGGTGACTGGAAAAGGAGAATTACCAGAAAGTTGGAGGACAGCTAATGTAGTCCCATATACAAGAAGGGTGACAGGCAAGAGGCACTGAACTACAGGCCAGTTCCCTAATTGTATACCATGCAAGGTGATGGAGAAGATTGTGAGGAAAAGGCTCGTAGAGCATCTGGAGGGAAATAATTTGTAACACTCCACCAACATGGGTTCAGGGATGGTAAATCGTGCCTCACAGGCTTAATAGAATTCTATGACCAGGCAACAAAAAAAAAGGCAGGAAAGAAAGAGAAGGGTGGGCCGACTGCATTTCCTGGACTGCCAGAAAACCTTTGACACAGTACCCTATAAAGGCTGTTAAAAAAGTTTAGAGCAACAGGCAGGAGCAAAAGGGAAGGTGCTCAGTGGATAAGGGAGTACTTAAGCAACAGGAAACAGAGAGTAACGGTGAGGGGGAGACATCAGAGTGGCGAGATGTCACCAGCGGAGTCCCACAGGGCTCAGTACTTGGACCATCCTGTTTCTAATATATGTAAACGATCTTCCAGAGGGTATAGACTCGTTCCTCTCAATGTTTGCTGATGATGCAATTATGAGAAGAATCAAGGCGGATGAAGATAGACAGAGACTAGGATGACCTGGATAAACGGAGGAATGGTCTAGAAAATGGCTGCTAAAGTTCAACTCAGGAAAGGAAAGGTAATGAAATTAGGCGAAGGGAGCAGGAGGCTGAACACAAGGTATCATCTGGGAGGTGAAATCCTGCAAGAGTCAAATAGAGAGAAAGATCTAGGGGTTGATATCACACGAAACCTGTCCCCAGAAGCCCACATCAAAAGAATATCATCAGCGGCATATGCTAGACTGGCCACATAAGAACTGCCTTTAGAAATTGTGTAAGGAATCGTTCAGAACCCTGTATACCACTTATGTAAGACTAATCCTGGAGTATGCAGCTCCTGCCCGGAGTCCATACCTAGTTAAACACAAGACAAAGTTAGAGAAGATTCAGCGGTATGCCACCAGACTCTTCCCGGAAAGAGAGGAATGAGCTACGGGGAAAGGAGAAGAGGATGAACCTCACATCCCCTGAAAACGAAGAGCAAGGGGGAGACATGATAACCACCTACAAAATTCTCAGGGGAATTGACAGGGTGGACAAAGACAAACTCTTCAGCACGGGTGAAACACGAACAAGGGGACACAGGTGGAAACTTAGTACCCAGATGAGCCACAGAGACGTTAGAAAGATTTTTTCAGTCTCAGAGTAGTTAATAAATGGAATGCACTAGGAAGTGATGTGGTGGAGGCTGATTCCATACACAGTTTCAAATGTAGATATGATAGGGCCCAGTAGGCTCAGGAATCTGTACACCAGTTGATTGACAGTTGAGAGGCGGGACCAAAGAGCCAAAGCTCAACCCCGCAAGCACAATTATGTGAGAACAATTAGGTGAGTACCATTCCCTCCCTCCCCCCCCGTCACCTTGTCTTTCCCTCCAACCCCCCACCTCCACCTCCTTCTCGTCCCTCCCCCATCATTACCCCCTCCCTCCCCCTCGTTCTCCGACCACTCACCTCGTTCCTCGTCCTCCACCACCCCCCTTCCATCCCCTCGTCCTCCCACCATCCTATCATTCGTCCCTCGTCCCTCCCCAACCATTCCCCACTCCCTCGTTCGATGCATTCCCAAATGACCTGATGTTCCCATCAGAAAAGAGGGAACATCAAATGATTGATATTCCCATCACTGAAAAATAAGAACAGTTAAAGAAAAACGAAATGAAAAAAAAAAAAAATAAAAAAATAAACTATACTCACGAAATGAACAGTATGGTAAACAACACAGCTCATTCCAATGCATGTCACACAAAATAATTAAATCAAAATGATATAAATCGAAATCTATGAAAATTCAATTTATCCTGCAATCGATTTTTTTTTTTGAGATATATACAAGTGATTGTGACGATATCTCTTCATCAGAGATTTACCCTGCTATTTTCGTATTTCATCACGTCCTCAACAATCTGCAAGATACCGTTTTGTAGCTGGCTAAACGTATATCAAGACAGCCACACGCACCTCAACTCCCTCCTTCCCCCCACTCCAGCACCTGCTGCCACACCTGGTCGACGCGCCCAACCCTTCAAACTGCTTAAACTAGCGACTTGCGGGACGCTCCGGTTCTCATTGTCCGCCAACCACACACCACTCCCGTTCCTCGCCAATCACAATCCTCGCAGGTTATTGTTGGAGTCCCTTGCATTTCTGCCAGGCCATGATATATCTACGTGCTCCTGCTATGAACACCTGAATTTGACCCCACCTCGTGTGATCAAAGTAAGGTTCTCTAGCTAGCGCATATATTCCAGACCATTTTATTTGTTAACCGTAACCAGTTCCCCCTTTTTTCACTTTGTTATAATTTTATATATTTTTCTTTACATATATTATATATATGCCAAGGTATCCGTCTTTATTTTATTTGTGTTTTCCTATATTAAGTAAAGTATTTTGTTATTTTGGGTTTTCGTGTTTCTTGCCTTCCACAGATTAATCAGACAAGCAGTCACTCTTTTTTTTTCCTTTTTTTATTTAATTTAAGTATACTGGCCAGGCACTGACACCTGACGTAGTTGGTAGACTGCCGACCACCATTTTCCAACACGTACGGTCACATATAAATGGGGGCCTGTCCGCGGAGCTTCACTCAAGTATTAGTAATTGTGGTAAGCATACTTGGCTTTCATTTCCCTTGCTTCCATATCTTTACATTAATCATTTTTTTTTATTTTCTATGGTGCTGTGTATATTGTGCATTACGGGAATAGCATATGATGAGTGAGACAACTTTGGATTACGTGTGACTGTAGGCCAGCAGTCATACTCTTAATTGGTCGTCTCCCCCTTCCGTGTTATTATACCGTGTTTAACATCTTTTGTCCCCAGAACATTCTCACCTTTTTGACAGATTATCACATAGGTAACCTGGTACTGTGGTCTGTCTCCGGGGTCAATAGCACCCAAGTCCTGTAATCCGACTTCTAGGAGGAAAAAGAGGTCTTTAGATCTCTAGCACGAACTATTATATTGGCGAATTGGGACCTCGCCGAATAGTTCTCGTCCCCAGTTGACACTCGCACCCCATACTCGTCGGTCAGACTGTATGTATTTACCTAAGGTAGGGAATTGGCGTCTTTCTTCTTGAGCAAAAGTTCGCTATTCTGTAAATACCATATGTCAATTTCAGAGGGTACCTTTGCTTATGTTCTATAGTGTCTTGGCAAGGTATGACGACATTTTTTTTGGACTACCTGTATTTATTTTGAAGCCATTTAGTTTCACTTCTCTGATAAACTTAGTTTTCACTAATTAGTAGGATTTTCTTGCCTTTATCCTCCACAGTAGTACCAGGTACAAGATTTCCTTGCGACCTTATTCATTTACCACCTTGAATTAACTTTAATTATTAATAATTCCCCACAGGATAGGTAATCAGTTCCACGTTTACCTGTTTCTGAAATTCACCATATTCTCACCTATATCATTCGTTGTCTCTCCATAATTTTGCTATATTTTTACAATGTTCCGCCTACCAAGCATTCAAAACAGATCCAAAGGTGAAATAGGGACCTTACGTCACGCTAAGAGGGTCGATTTGTTAACTCTTGCACATGAGTATCACTGTGGAAGTTCCCGAATGGAGCCAACAAATTTTCCATGTAATAATATGATCCTGGATCACCTTGCTGATGAGGGTATTATAGCATTCTTCTACTCATGAACAGTACATTATTTCAGACTAAGGATGACTTGAGAGCGATAAAGCTCAAATTGGAACTCTGCCAAGATCGAGCTACAGCAACAAAAGGAAGCAGCTGCAATCACGATAGCGTGAAGCTGCAATCAGAGAACGTGAAACTGCCCTCAGAAAGGAAGACAAGCAAAGAGAAATCCGCCTCAAGGAAAGGGCGGCCGCACTGAAGAAAGAAGAAAGTGACAAAGAGCCGCCCTGATGAAAGAAGAAAGTGAACGGGATTGGCTTATACCACAGCGACTTCGGATGCAACGTGACCACGACAAAACGACAGGCAGAAGCAATGCTAGAATGTCGTAACCGAGAATCTCACGAGGGACGCTGCACACCAAGCTCAACTCCAACAAAGCAGGGCCAAGCCTAGTCTTCCTCCCAGATTCAATATCTCCTCATGCAAGTAAGTTAAATGCCCCCGTTCATCGAAACGGAGGTTGATGTGTTCTTTACCACTTTTGAGACCCTTGCATGATCAACTTAATTGGCCTTGCGCACCAATGGCTACCTTTCTCCGAGTACTTTAACAGGTAGAGAGCTGTCACACACAGCACTTTGGCTTCGGAAAACGAACTACAACCACCCTGAAACAGCTGTGTTGGACGCCTACCCTTCTCTCCACCGAAAGCTATGAACGAAAGTTTCGTGACTACCGTCAAGGCAAGTACCACCACCTTCTTTAGAATTTGCTAACACCAAACGAAGATATTTCATGAAATGGCTGAAGGCAGCACATGCCTCTACTTTTTTCAGAGCTTGTCAACCTGATACTGGTTGCAAGAATTTTTGAGACGTGTACCTCCTCCTGTCC
>WNGS01015441.1:35130-46169 GCA_020271785.1 Procambarus virginalis | reverse complement strand
TTATGAGTGAAGATATCGAAGTGGAGATAGCGTGGCTGTATAGTGAAGGAACAGCTCATGAAGATGAAGGCGTGGAGAGGCCAGAAGTGATGATGACCATGCCGGAGAGAACTAATGTGAACAAAGTGGACCTGAGCAGAGCCCAGCCTGATGAATTCGTGAGTCAGGAAGTGGAGATAACTGTGCTGAACGGAGGTGAAGGAGAATGTGGACAGACTGAGAACGAGAGTAGAGTGACAAGTTGTCCACAGGAAAAGAAGTGTAGGGATGATGTAGTTGAGCTGTGTGAGATGTCAGAAGTTGACACATTTCATGGGAAGAGTGAAGAAGAGATATGAAGAGGAGTGATAACCAAGAAGAGGAAGTGAGAAGAGATAGTATATGTGGAGAGATGCTTACTAGCCCTCTAGGAGAGAGAGAGAGCGACATGTAAGGTTGATTGCTGTTGAGTGTAGTATAGTACAGTACTCGAAGAAGCCTTGAGGGAACGAGAAAGAGTTGAAGGAGCAGAATTGGAGTTGTGTGGTAGAGTGAAGCGGGAGAAGAGGAAGATGATAATGCAAGCATGGAGGAGAAGAAGAAAGCCGAAGGTTTGAAGGAAGTGGAAGAGGATGAAGTTTCATATTAGTGAGGAGACGAAAGAAGGGATCGTCGGTGAAGACGAGAGAGTGAAGCATGATGACAAGAGAGTGAAACATGATAACAAGAGAGTGAAGCATGATGACGAGAGAGTGAAGCATGATGACAAGAGAGTGAAGCATGATGACAAGAGAGTGAAGCATGATGACAAGAGAGTGATGCATGATGACAAGAGAGTGGAGTATGTTGATGAGAGACCGAAGTGTGATGGCGACAGACGGAAGCTTGAGGATGATGAACCGAAGTATGAGGAAAACAAAGGAGGTACAGACAATAGATGTCTAACTCTAGACGTGTGTAATGCAAGAAGAAGAAATGGTGGAGGACAAAAGTAAGTAAAGAGCGTAAGTAGAGTAAGTAGATGGAACGAAGGTGTCCCGCACGGACAACCTAGCCGTGGTACAATAGAAGTTGGGTCACTTAGAAGAAGACCATGTTCCCAACGAGGGATGAACCAGGTGTTGCAAGGTGCAACGGATTGTGCAGTAGACGTCGATGATATTGTGGTATTTGCAGACTTCCAGAGGGAGCATGTAAGCAGACCAATCGGCCGAACAAACCAGTTTCCAAAATAACAATTAACCTGGCGAAAAGTGAGTTTGGGAGAGTCCGTCTGGAGTACCTAGGATATGTGGTTGGGCAAAATGAGGTTGCTCCAGTGAGAACGAAAGTGGAAGCCATCGATAATATCCCAGTACCCAAAGGAAAAAAGGAGTTGTTAAGTGTTATGATCCCAGGCAGCCGAAAAACGAGTCTCCCTTTTGAGAATTATTCTAACAAGCCTGACCTGACTAGAAGGTCTAGGAAATATAGAGGTAAAGACACAGATGTAAAATAGTTGGTTGGATTTGATAAACAATTTGAGATTATGGGCAGTGAATAAGAAATTAGATAAGTGACTGGTTATGAGATGTGGATAATTTGCTGGAGGCATGAGGCTCGCTTCTGGAGGGCTTTGACCTCACTTGAGTACCAGACATCGCGAGGGGAAGCTGTGCTCCATGTGAGCTCCTGTCAGAAAGGAACTCTAGTGATATATCTCCAAGAGAAAGGAAGTGTGCAGACATTTCGGCTGTGGAATCGAGCTGGGAGCGTTGTGGTCTCAAGTCTTGGATGGCGAGGAGAGTTTATTAAGCCGCCCAGAGACATTATCGTGGGTCGTGGGAGCGCCCTGATCGGACGCCGTCAGAGGGATAGCGCCCTCGACTAGACAATCTGTGGTTTGTCTTTGGGGAAGAAGTTGCTGAGAACTTCGAAGCCAGCACAGAGAGAGTAGTTGATGAGACTCCAAGGTAGTGGAAGAGTAGGACCTCGAGCTGTGAGGAGAATCAGTGAAGAGGAGTGTCACGTGCTTCTGTAATACCAGTGGCGAAACTCCAGTTCTGTTCGAGGAAACTTCATGGTGTAGCAGCCAGGAGAGCTGTGGAGGACCCAAGTAGAACTGGTGGAGCACCATAGTTGCTCAAGGAAGACTTCATGGTGTAACAGCCTGGAAGAGCTGCGGAGGATCCTGGTAGATAAACCCGGAAGAACCTGAAGAGATCAGGGTAGTAAACTTCCAGATGTGGAAGGGAAGTTCTGGTTGATTATTTGTAGGGAGTTGGGAGAGTGTTTGGTTGTCATTAGCGTGCAAGACGCAGTGAAAGGTTAGTGATTGTTTGCCATTTTTGTACCAAGGAGTACTTGTACTGAAGTGTAGAGTTACAGTCGTAGGCTGGATTACCTACAGAGACATACATATGTGTTCTAGGACTGATAGGGGGATCGATTGATCATTGTTGTATATCAAGGAACATTTATACTGATATTTATGTTATTGCATTCATACGCTGGTTTTCCTTGTATATGTTTATAGATATATATTCTCTTGCTGATAGTGCAACATTGTGTTATAAGACTTGACATACTTGAGGAGGTTGATAGTATTAGGTGGTGAATCAGAAGATAGGATACCACTTGATAAGCAGATGATAGAGTTCTGAAGGTGTTGGAGTCTAACCTGGCTGAAATAGTATAGAGTGTAGGATTCCTTATTATTATTATATGTGTGTATGTGCTTAGTCCAGTAAATGTATTCAAATTTGCTGGTGTTTGCCCTTGTCCCAGTGAGGCTTCCCAGGAAGTAGGAAAGAAGAGGAGAGAGAGAGAAAGAACCAAGAACCACTGCTGTAGACAGGGTAGAAAGTAATACTAATAAGTCAAAGGGGATTGAGGAGATCATATCACATAAGGAGAGAGTGGGGAGTCACAGTGACTCGAGTGGGTGTGTGCATGTGACAACGAGGCTAAGTATTGGAGCCGCATCCCCTAAACGTGTGACGTTGAGCCCCTCTCCAAGAGCCAGAAGCTCCCAGTGTGATCTCCTGGTAAAGTATAAGCACTCTACCGAGTTTTGGGTTGGGTTGTCCATAGAGAAGGATCAACGATGACACCAACACAACATAATAAATTGGGGGCCTGTTTCTGGGAGAGTGAACTGACACACCCACACCCTGTCCAAGAGCGGATTGGTACACCCCTTGTTGAAATAGATAAACTGTGTGACCGCAGGTGTATATTCTCTCTCTTGGGAAGACTCACACGACAAGATGGATAAGATGCAAGCATTTGTGGAGTCATGCAAGCCTGAGGACTTGGAAGGTTGCACGAGGGATCAATTAAAGCAAATAGCGGAAAAGTATGGCATTAGGTTGAAAGCATCTAAAGTAGCTGGGATGAAGGATGAGATCCTGAGGCAGTTGAGAGCCAAGAGTGAAGCGGCTGAACAAGGACCCCAGAAAGGAGCTGAAAGTGGAAAGGAGGATGATGGGCAGGATGAAGTGAGATCCCAGGGATCGAGTAGGAGCAGTAAGAGTAGCCGCGGTAGCAGGAGTAGCCAGAATAGGAGCTTGGAGAGATTTCAGCTAGAACTCCAGGTGCAGCGTGAGGATAGACAGCTCCAGCTAGAAAAGATGAAATTAGAACTCCAGATGAAAAATGAAGTCGAGAAGGAAAAAGAGAAACCAGACTGGAAGTAGAAAAAGAGAAAACCAGACTAGAGGTAGAAAAAGAGAAAGCCAGGCTAGAGGTGGAGAAAGAAAAGGAGAAAACAAAACAAATGCAGATAGAAGCGAATAGGACTCTGGCTGAACAAAGGATTGAACATGGGTTGCCAGAGAGCACCACCCAGGTATCACACTCACCAGATGTTATGGGTTATGGAGAAGGACATTCCCTTGTTTGTTCCCGAAGAGGCAGAGAGCTTTTTCGAGCACTTTGAAAAGTAGCCAGTATCAAAGAGTGGCCACAGAATGAATGGGCCCAGCTGGTCCAGTTAAGATTGACAGGTGCAGCCAGGGATGCATACACCCAATTGTCACTGGAAGAGTGCCAAGATTATGCCACAGTAAAGAGCAGCATACTGCGCTCGTTTCAGCTAACCCCAGAAGCTTATAGGAAGCGCTTCAGAGAGATGGTGAAGGTTGGAGCATGTACTTTTGCTGAGACAGCAAGGGATCTGGAAAGACGATTCCAGAAATGGATTGAGGCTGCCGGAGTTAGATCTTACGCTGACCTGAAGCAATTGATGGTCATGGAAAAGCTCTAGAAATGATGCATCCCGAAACAAAGTTCAAGATCCAAGAAGCGGGGGTAAAGGAGGTGAAAGATGCCGCAGATAGCTCAGATATGATTACTGAAGCATACAAGAGCTTGAGAGAGAACAGAGTGAGAAGCGAGGCGAGACGCAGCAATAGCAGACCTGGTGGAGACTGGGGAGGAAGAAGCTTTGGGGAGCAGACAAGCAGACCAGCTAGTTTTAAGCCCCAGGAAGGAAAGTTGCCAAGTCTGCCTGCTGGAGGTAAGCAGGAAAATAAAAATGTGCAGAGGAGACAAGAGTCCAATGAAGCTCCACAGAGTACGAGTAGTACGTCTAGCCCGAGGAACTCCAATACGAGTGGGCAGAGTCAGGGCCACTCGGGGGCGTATAGGAGAGATTTCTCCCAAATGAGATGATACAAGTGCAACAGATCGGGTCACATGATGAGCGATTGTCGGCAGGGCAAGAGACTCGTGACCCTGACCACGTGTGATCCCCGGAAGAAGTACTTTGGTCTACAACAAGACAAACCACAGAAGGTAGATTTGATGAACGAGCGGTATAGGCCGTTCATTAGTGAAGGTTGGGTCGGCATAGAGGGTCAACCCGAGGTGGAGGTTAGTATCCTCAGGGATACTGGAGCCAATCAGAGCTTGATACTGAGAGGCCTAATAGGAAATGATCGACTGTTAGCTGGCAGTAGGAGGATAAAGTTCATGGGTTGTTGTCTAAGAGTGACATGCCCGTGTGTGCTGTCCAGTTGAAGTCAGATTATTTGTCGGCGGAGGTGATGTTGGGAGTGTGCCCCAACATACCTGTTCCAGGAGTCCAAGTGATACTGGGGAATGACTTGTGTGGGTCCAAGTGTTGCCAGAGCTGATAGTAAAAGCTGTGCCTGAGGAGTACCAGAAGGACTGCAGTACAAGTGAAACACCGGACAAGGTAGATCTAGCAGCATCCTCAAGATGAAACAGAAGACAATCAAGTCATTGTATACCCGGCCTGTGTAGTGACAGAGTCGGAAGTAGCCGCCGAGGTCGACACTGAAGATGATATGGCAGTGTCGACTCCACCAAGGGAGGAGGTCAACGTGGACATGTCTGGGCTGTTCGGTGAAGATCCAGCTCAGAAGAGTAAGGATTCGGGAGACAGGAAGTGAAGATGACCCTACCTGAAAGGTTCAGCATGAACCGAGCGGACCTGATTAGGGCACAGAAAGAAGAGTTTATAGATCTAATCAGGGAGGCGCAAAGGGGGAAACTCATGTCCGGAGTCCCCCGTGTATTACTACTTGGACGATGACGTACTAATGAGGAAGTGGCGACCGGACAAAGCCGGCGCAGATAAGGTATGGTTGGAGAAGCACCAAGTGTTAGTGCCGAAGGAGTTTAGGTGGCAGTGCTAGAAGACTAGCCCACTCCGTAGATATGGCAGGGCACTTAGGGGTGAAGAAGACCTTAAATAAGGTGCAGGAGCACTTCTACTGGCCGAACGTGTGAAGGATGTAAAGAAGTATTGTAGGACATGTTTGGCGTGCCAACGTGCAGGTAAGCCGGCTCGGCTATACCGAAGCACCTTTAAAGCCCATACCGGCATTTGGCGAGCGTTTGAGAGAGCCTTGATAGACTGTGTAGGTCCGTTGCCAAGGACCAGAAGAGACCACGAGTATTTACTGACCATAATGTGCACAGCCACCCGTTTCCCCGAAGCGATCCCCCTGAGAAGAGTGACGTCGAGAGCCGTTCTGGATAGACTACAGAACAACATTGTATGGGTAGGAATGCCCAAGGTTATCCAGACGGACCAGGGGAGTGTCTTCCAGTCGAAGTTGTTTAGGGAAACTGTGAAAGGATGGAGGGTAGAGCAAGTGCGCTCGTCACGTATCACCCTCAGTCGCAGGGAGCATTGGAACGTTTCCATGGAACGCTAAAGAGCTTGTTGAGGATATACTGCGCTGAGGAAGGGAGTAGTTGGGACGAGGCATTACCATCCGTGTGTTGTCACAGGGATGCGGTAGTAGAATCACCCGGATTCACCCCATTCAGCTGTGGTACGGACACTCCGTGAGGAGCCCAGTGGGTGCGCTGAAGAAGAGCAGCTCACCGTGGATAGGCCTAAGGTGGATGTGGACAATATGTGAAAACTTTTAGAGAGCGACTCTCTAGGGCCAGAGATTTGGCCAAGGAAAATTTGAGAACGTCCCAGGCAGAGATGGTAAGATATCACGACAGGAAGGCGAAGGGCAGGAGATTTCAAGAAGGAGATCAGGTGTTAGTCCTCCTGCCGGTGAAAGGAAGTATATACGAGTCGAGATTTTGTGGACCATATACCATCCAGAAGGCGCTAGGGGATGTGAATTATGTAATACACATGCCAGATCGTCCGAGGAAGTCACAGGTTTGCCACGTGAACATGATAAAGAGGTACTATGACAGAGATAAGCCTCTAGGCGATGAGAACAGATGGAAACCCCGTCACTGACGACTGTGCTTTGTGTGGGAGACGGCAAAGGAATAGAAGAGGAGAACTGTAAGTTAGAGAGGGCCGATGGCGCGAAGATATCGAATACGGAAAGCCTGGCCAAGATAGGTGAGCGTCTGGGTCATTTGGAGGATGACCAACGCCAGGAACTAGTGGAGATCCTATGGAGGAATAAGTCGTTATTCACGGACGTGCCCAAGAAGACACCGCGGAACGGTGCACGAAGTAAATGTAGGGAGTGCTGACCCCATCAAGCAGCACCTTACAGAGTTAACCCGGAGAAAGCAGCGGCGATGAGAGCAGAAGTAAAGTATCTGCTAGATAACGACTTGGCAGAGGTTAGCGACAGTGACTGGAGTTCGCCGTGCCTCCTCGTGAAGAAGAGTGATGGCACGTACCGGTTCTGCACCGATTACAGGAAAGTGAATGCAGTCACAGTCGCTGACTCGTTCCGATACCACGCATAGATGATTGCATAGATCGGATTGGGAGTGCACGGTATGTCTCGAAAATAGACCTGCTGAAGGGATACTACCAGATTCCCCTGTCCGAGGAGGCCAAGAGGATCTCAGCGTTCGTGACACCCGACGGCTTGTACCAATATAAAGTGGTGCCGTTCGGAATGAAGAATAGTGGTAGTTGTTTCCAACGAGTAATGAATCAGGTATTACAAGGCGTGACCGGATGTGCAGTGTACATCGATGATATTGTAGTGTTCGCTGATTCCTGGAAGGATCACGTGGATCGACTTTTAGATTTGTTCGATCGATTGGAGAAGGCCAACATGACGATCAACTTAGCAAAAAGCGAGTTCGGGAGAGCCCGCCTGGAGTACCTTGGGTATATAGTAGGGCAAGGCGAGGTTGCTCCGGTAAGAACAAAGGTGGAGGCCATTGACAACTTCCCGGTGCCCAGGAGTAAGAAAGAATTGTTGAGATACCTCGGTATGATTGGATATTACCGGAAGTTCTGCGGAAATTTCTCCACCATAGCCGCTCCTATGACGAGTTTGCTATCAAAGAGCAAGAAGTGGGAGTGGAATGGAACAGCACAAGAAGCGTTTGAAAAGACAAAAAGACTGTTGACCGAGGCGCCTGTACTAGTGTCGCCAGATTTTGGAGCACCGTTTACAATATTTGTAGATGCCAGTGATATAGGGGCTGGAGCTGAGCTGTACTGACGCAGCAGAATGATGGAATTTACGCCCCGTGTCCTCTTCTCGAAGGACGTTAAGCACCAGAGGTCGTACAGTACGGTCGAGAAAGAGACTTTGGCCTGGTGATGGCATTGAAACATTTTGAAGTGTATGTGAGGGGGNAGGTATTACAAGGCGCGACCGGATGTGCAGTGTACATCGATGATATGTAGTGTTCGCTGATTCCTGGAAGGATCACGTGGATCGACTTCTAGATTTGTTTGATCGATTGGAGAAGGCCAACATGACGATCAACTTAGCAAAAAGCGAGTTCGGGAGAGCCCGCCTGGAGTACCTTGGACATATAGTAGGGCAAGGCGAGGTTGCTCTGGAAGAACAAAAGTGGAGGCCATTGACAAACTTTACCGGTGCCCAGGAGTAAGAAAGAACTGTTGTTGAGATACCTCGGTATGATTGGATATTACCGGAAAGTTTCTGCGGAAATTTCTCCACCATAGCTCCAAAACGCTGTTGTGTGTTCATTCCATCCCACTTCTGCTCTTTATAGCAAACCGCTCCTATGACGAGTTTGCTATCAAAGAGCAAGAAGTGGGAGTGGAATGGAACAGCACAAGAAGCGTTTGGAAAGACCAAAAGACAGTTGACCGAGGCGCATGTACTAGTGTCGCCAGATTTTGGAGCGCCGTTTACGTTATTTGTAGATGCCAGTGATATAGGGCTGGAGCTGTGTTGACGCAGCAGAGTGATGGAATTTATCGACCTGTGTCCTTCTTCTCGAAGAAGTTCGTTAAGCACCAGAGGTCATACAGTACGGTTGAGAAAGAGACTTTGGCCCTGGTGATGGCATTGAAACATTTGAAGTGTATGTGAGTGGGGGAGGACACCCAGTGACGGTGTATACAGACCATAATCTCCTAGTTTTCCTGAGAAAAATGAAGCATGCGAACCAGAGGTTAACCAGATGGCTTTTATTGTTCCAAGAGTATGACCTGGTGATAACGCACATAAGAGGGCGAGACAATGTAGTAGCTGATGCGTTATCTCGAGCCTAGCCACTAGAATAATTCTGAAAAAAAAAGGGGGAGGAGTGTTATGATCCCAGGCAGCCGAAAAACGAGTCTCCCCTTTGAGAATTATTCTATCAGGCCTGACCTGACTAGAAGGTCTAGGAAATATAGAGGTGAAGATACAGATGTAAAATAACGGTTGGATCTGATAGACAATTTAAGATAATGGGCAGTGAATAAGAAAATAGATTAATGACTGGTTAGGAGATGTGGATAATTTGCTGGAGGCATGAGGCTCGCTTCGAGAGGCTTTGACCCCACTTGAGTACCAGACATCGCGAGGGAAAGGTGCACTCCGTGTGAGCTCCTGTTAGAGAGGAACCCCTGTGATATACCTTCAAGAGGAAGGAAGTGTGCAGACGTTCCAGCTGTGGAATCGAGCTGGGAACGTGAGGTCTCAAGTCCTGGACGGCAAGGAGAGTTTGTTAAGCCGCCCAGAGACATTATCGTGGGCGTGGGAGCGCCCTGATCAGACTCAGTCAGAGGGAGAGCGCCCTCGACTAGACAATCTGTGGTAAGCACGATTTAAGCCAGTTTATAGTGATTACTTGTAGTTGGTCGTGTGCCCAGCGACAGTAGCGAATGTTTATTGATAAGTTAGACATTTTGGTAAGGCAGAAGGCCTAAATAAGAGAGTGGAGATGGAGGAACGTCCTGGAGGACGGAGCGACGTCCGTCTCCCTGAGCGCTGGCAGATGACTGAGGGAGCCCAGCTCCTGGCGGGGTAGCTGCCTCGAGGGCCGCCTGGCCGGCGGAGCATGGACCAGCCCAAACGGGGGAGTCCACTCTCACAGTATGTAGAGAGCAGATAGATGTTGGATGCAAACATATTGTGTGGATTATTTGTCTATGTGTTAATAAGGAAACATTTTTATTGGCGTGTCAATGGGTTGCAGGTTTGTCAGGGAAGAAGTTGCTGAGAACTTCGAAGCCAGCAGAGAGGAGTAGTTGAAGAGACTCCAAGGCTGTTGAAGGAGTAGTGTACTCTGAGGAAGAGTAGCCCCACAGTGAAGAGTAGAACCTCGAGCTGTGAGGAGAAGCAGTGAAGAGGAGTGTCACGTGCTTCTGTAATGTCAGTGGTGAAGCACCATTGTTGCTCAAGGAAAACTTCATGGTGTAGCAGCCTGGAAGAGCTGCGGAGGATCCTGGTAGTTAAACCCGGAAGAACCTGAAGATATCAGGGTAGTGAACTTCCAGATGTGGAAGGGAAGTTCGTTGATTACTTGTAGGGAGTTGGTAGAGTGTTTGGTTGTCATTAGCGTGCAAGACGCAGTGAAAGGTGAGTGATTGCCATTTTTGTGCCAAGGAGTACTTATACTGAAGTATAGAGTTACAGTCGTAGGCTGGATTACCTACAGAGACATACATATGTGTTCTAGGACTGATAGGGTGATCGATTGATCATTGTTGTATATCAAGGAACATTTATACTAACATTTATGTTATTGCATTCATACGCTGGTTTTCCTTGTACATGTTTATAGATATATATTCTCTTGCTGATAGTGCAACATTGTGTTATAAGACTTGACCTACTTGAGGAGGTTGGTAGTATTAGGTGGTGAATCAGGAGATAGGATACCACTTGATAAGCAGATGATAGAGTTCTGATGGTGTTGGAGTGCAACTGACTGAAATAGTATAGAGTGTAGGATTCATTATTATTATATGTGTGTATGTATTGTGTATGCTTTGTCCAGTAAATGTATTCAAATTTGCTGGTGTTTGCCTTGTCCTAGTGAGGCTTCCCAGGAAGTAGGAAAGAAGGAGAGAGAGAGAAAGAACCAAGAACCACAGCTGTGGACAGGGTAGAACAGAATACTAATAAAAACAAAGGGGATTGGAAGATCATATCACATAAGGAGAGAGTGGGGAGTCACAGCGGCTCGAGTGGGTGTGTGCACGTGACAACGAGGCTAAGTATTGGAGCCGCATCCACTAAGTGTGTGACGTTGAGCCCCTCTCCAAGAGCCAGAAGCGGCCAGGGAGATCTGGTAAAGTATAAGCACTCTACCGAGTATTTGGGTTGGGTTGTCCATAAAGAAGGACCAACGACAACACCAACCCACAATAACTCACAACATTACTGCTGGTGTAAACACATGGCCAACATTACCTG
>WNGS01015441.1:0-12956 GCA_020271785.1 Procambarus virginalis | reverse complement strand
GAGAGAGAGAGAGAGAGAGAGAGATGAGAGAGAGAGGAGAGAGAGAGAGAGAGAGAGAGAGAGAGAGAGAGAAGAGAGAAGAGAGAGAGAGAGAGAGATGAGAGAGAATGAGAGAGAATGAGAGAGAATGAGCGAAAATGAGCGAGAATGTAAAAATATACACTGAGGACAGGCAGCTTGTGCATGTCTATTCGTTAGGCGTGTATCGAGGTCCACCTCCAAGGTCGATCTACTGACCTTCTCCACATTCACCTGGGCACTAGGAGTCTCGAACCACCAACCCCAGGAGCAGGAGACAGTAACTCTATTAACTGCTTTACCTACAGCATAAAGAAGGATTACAGAAACAAGAAATCGCAGTGGTTAACTGCTTCTGGAATCCTTCCTCGAATGTAGATGTTACTGGTTCTTTGAGTATGTAAGTGAACAATAAAGAACTAATGATACAAATTAAATGCGTGGTATAAAATATGTGTATGTGACGTATATTCATATAAGCACAAACGTTGCGGTGTTCAGAGTGGGGACAGTTTCCACAGACCCTTGCCCACAGTTCCTAAAAACCAGTTTAGCAATCATGTGTCCATTTTGAACAAATCATTTACAAATTTCTTGAACGTTTGTTAAAGAATTGTCTCTGAACATAGTGACGGAGGGTGTGCAAATACTTTTGTTGACAGTTTACATTTGGTTAGGTTACATTAAGGTTCCTGCAAATGTTGAATTTTCGGAGGACAAGACGGCTGCAGAAATCTTTAAATTTGTGGAGGAATAACGATCAACAGCCGTATGCCAGTTAGTGTTAAAGGTGATGACAATTGTGTATTCAGTGCTCTCTCACTTGCTGTGTGTGGGGACGAAACGAGATCAGGAGAAATTAGAGCAAGAACAACTATTGAGATAATAGACCAATGGGACTGGAAATATAGCACAGCGTGATAACACGGATTTAAACCTAGTTTCTCCCGATTTCAAGGAAGTTTGTCTCCATTCTGCCTTGCCTGTAAAAGATTCATCAGTTATGACAATGTATGCAGCAAGTTCTGTTGTAAACAGAGAAATAATATCTGTATATCCGTCTGTCAACGGCTTCCTTGACAGCTGTGTACCTATTCTCAATACAAAATTTATGCTCGGTGTGAAGTGAAGCAGGCTCCCATTTATATTATGTGGAGCGGCAATCTCAAGCAAGGGGATAAAACATGGACACTTAACCATTTTGTTCCATTAATGTCCTTGCCTCCACTGGGTCACATATCCATAAACAGTACCCAAAGCACTATGACATCCGCATCTCTGAGTTTGTGTCGATCACTATTAATTATCTGTACCACCCATGTACACATCAACTCCAATCGGAAAGGATTTTACTCATTTTGTGTCCAAAATACAGTATGACTTTAAGGAGACACACCATTTAAAGAAGCTTTTTAAATAAGCAATTATCAAAGAAGACACCATGCCGGGAAGGCTATGTAGAACCATCAAATAAAGGTATTATTGAAACTTGTAGGAAAACGTTAAATCCTAAATATATCTCTATTCCTATACTTGAAATATTGTATACTTTGCTCTCTCCATCGTACTTCTGCACCTGCTGGCAGGTGGTGCGGTGCGATGTGCAGGTGGTGTTCATTACTAGGTGAGCTGGCAGGTGGTGTTCACTGCTAGATGACCTGCTGCTCACCTAGCAGTAATTAGGTACCTGGGAGCTAGTTAATTGTTGTGGGGATGTATATCCTGAGGCCCTGTATACAATGTTCACAACAGAACAATGCATAATCATTTCATGGTATACAGCACATTGAGAAAGAATGAAGGTTAGATCGAAAAAAAAATTTTATAACACGCTTACACATTTATTGGGTCTTTCCTTCATCTTCATTCAAGCACAAGGGTATTACAGTAATATTTTATTTTTATGCACAATATTTTATTAATCTTATTAGTTTAAGTTTTTATTATTATTAGTATTATTATTAACAAGATGAGTGAGGGGGGGGGTTTAGTTAGTTTAGTTCATTTATTATGCACCCCATACCCATCTTGTGGGCGGTAGTGGAAAGGGTTACAGAGGCACATAATGGGCTCAGGGACTGAACCCCACAATTCATTTAGCTAAGCAAGTTACAATCTTGATGAGCTAGTTACAAAATTCAATATAAGTCGTCACATCAACAATGGGTTCGAGATCGACCTCAAGTACAGGTTCTAAATTAAGCAACTGACATATGTGGAGTTTTTTTTTTATTTTTTTTTTTATTTTTATTTTTACATGCAAAGCATGCAAATTAAATACAATAAAAAACAAATGAAGAACATAGAAAAACATTACAAAACAAAGGAAAAAAAGAAAACCACCAACCAGAAGGGCTGATAGTACAGTACAACAAATTTCAAAACTCGAGAAAGGCATTGAAAAGACAGTACAAAAGATAAACAAATGCAAACAACAAAACACAGGAGCATGTCAAAACAGAACAGTATAAAACAAAAATCAAGATGGATAACACTCAATCAAAAGAAAACCATCGTTACATACACAATAACAAAACAAAACACCGGCCTGAAGGACCGAGAACAAAACAACAGAATGAACAAACGGAAGTATTACAAAAAATGCAATAAGAACATACACCACACAATAAGCCACACAAATTCAAAACAAAAACTAATACAACACGTAAGCATAAAATAAAAAACACATAGGGCACGTTAACAACATGAAAGTTAAGACATGAAGGCCAGACACACACACACCCAAACACCCGCCTCGCCACAAAACAAAGGGAGAGGCACGGGCACAAACTACCAGAAGGCAGACAAAACAGCCAGAAGGGCACACAGCACAAAAGAATACAATCACTCGTATTTGCGCGGAAACGCGTCCCGAGAGAAGCGTACATGGTACGCCTCCCATCGTAACCACTGCCAAGGGTCCTGACCATCCACCGGGGACGCCATCTTATCCGGGACGTTGGCCACAAACACCCGCAAACATGGCACCCAAACCGTATCACACCGGAACCGAGTGACCGGTACATGGTCCCACACCTCATCGCCGAAAGGTAGCTCAGCAACCCGCGACCAGTGACCCGACGGCATCACAGACTTCGGTGACACGGCCCCCAAGTGCCCAACGGTCAACCTCCGAGGAGGGAGCGTGGTAAAGGCACCACCACAGGGGCACCAGCGCCCACGGGCACACCACCGGACGACCGCGGGGGAACCGAACCGCGCACATCTTTCCGTAAGGTCACCACCAGGCCACGCCCAGACCCACCATCCCCACCCACTCCGGCAGCGGAGGCCACCACTCCCCACCGCGGAGAGGCCCCCGCGGAGAGGGAACAGCAGGCACACCCGAGACACGGACACCAATGTCAGCAGGCGCATGGACGTCCGCCACCACTAACTGCGGAGCCAGCAACGTAACCGGAACCCCTCCATCCACACCCGAGGCCTCACAGTCACTAAAGTCCCCAACATCGGCCCAGGTAGACGACGAAGGCCGGGATCGTTTGGGCACCGGCCTGAGATCGTCAGAGCCGGAAGCCGACCCAGAAACATGGGCACTACTAGCCGGACGAACTGACGTCCGCCGCAAAACGGCAGCAGCCTCGACCACAGGGGAAACCGGACCACACACAACAGGGGACCCCACAGCCACCCCAGCACCCAGCACAGCCGGGATCCGAGGCGAGGATGCAGGGCCAGGCGCAGCAGCTGAAGACAGGTGAGCAGACGGTGAGGAGGGCGCAGCAGAAAGGCCCACTGGAGCAGCAGGGACAGGAGCAGGAGTATCCACCGATGGCATCGCAACATCCTGAGGAGGGCCGGCGACATCCGGGGAACGTCAGGCGACGCCGGGGTAGCCGCAACAACGAGCGGGTCGGTCACTGCATCCCCGGAGTCCTCGTCCAGGGGAAGCGGAGGGAAATCTTCCCGGAATAGGTTGACAGGAGCAACCGGAGCCGCATCGCACCCGGCAGCCTGATGCCCCACCAGGCCACACCGGAAACAGGTCCGAGGCTGTCGGGCATAGTACACCCGGATGTAGCACCCCAGGAGCCGGACCGAAGATGGAATATCCGACCGCAGGCGCATCCCCAAGGTGCGAATGTTCGTCCGTCTCCCGGCATACCTCCCAGAGGATATCGTGTTGACCCTCACACTGATGACCGCTCCAAACCGCTGAAAGTAACGCCGAAGAAGATCCTCGGGAAACTCCAGGGGCGCCCCATGCACACTGACATAAGTCAGCGCACCACTCCGGTCGGATATGGAGACAGAGCCGGCACCACCCGGCATCGACAACGAGCGTCCCTCGTAACGACTGAGGAAATCACGGTATACTTCCTCCGTCACAAGCTTGATGACAACTCGATGGGCAGTCACAAGCTCAATACCGTCAACGTCCATCACAGGGACATGAAGCAAGTCGCACAGAACCACGGCTATTTCCGGATATCCAGCACGACCAGTGAACTCCAGGCCCACGGAGTTCACGCGCTTGATAGATGGAAGGGGACCACCCATGGTAAGCTCGCCACGTCAACACGCAGCCCGCAGCAACAACAGGGGGGGGGGGCAGAAACTCCCACACCCCCTCTGGTGACGAAAACGGCAAACACCTCAAACCACCAGAGGCCAGACGACACGTCTGTACCCCACGGCAGCTCCAGGCGGACTCCCCATTGTTAACAAGATGAGTGAGGGGGGGGTTTAGTTAGTTTAGTTCATTTATTATGCACCCCATGCCCATCTTGTGGGCGGTAGTGGAAGGGGTTACAGAGGCACATAATGGGCTCAGGGACTGAACCCCACAATTCATTTAGCTAAGCAAGTTACAATCTTGATGAGTTAGTTACAAAATTCAATATAAGTCGTCACATCAACAATGGGTTCGAGATCGACCTCAAGTACAGGTTCTAAATTAAGCAACTGACATATGTGGAGAGTTAGTGTCAAAATTGATATGTTTGTCCTGCACACCGCCCCCCATCCAGTGGGCAGCGGTGGATAGGTTACAATCACTCAGTTACTACCTACAGTTAGCAAACTGGGGATATTTGGCTAAAATTTCTGGTAGCAGATCATTTTGAATGAAATATTTACACATCGCTGGAACATTGGTTATAGAATTGTCTCTAAATTCACGTATCTTTTCGCACTCCATCACATAGTGACGGAGGGTGTGGGAATAATTTTGTTGACACAGTTTACATTTGGTCAGGTCTACATCAGCAGATAATGAGAATTCCCAGAGATACTTGTAACCGAGTCTAAGCCGAGCAGTAGTAACATCTAGAAGGGGGGGGGGGGTAATGGTTTACATGTCCACATTCCAATGCCCGCTCCCCAGGGCTGGGGGTGCGGGGGTGCACAATAAACTACCCACCTCCGGCGGCAGCTTGTCGAAGGCGGAAGTGGAGCCTAGGCCGTTTGTCATGATAATTAGTGATGGCTCTTATTTTGATTATGAGTCCGTAATCCAGTTAAGCCTTTATTCTTAATTTATATTACAATGCTGGTAAAATACGCTTCTTGATGATGAGTATAAAGTACAAATGAACTTATGGTGTACCCTATACTCACAGGATGAGGATAGGGTACACAATGAACTACCACTCACACGTTGTACTCACCTAGTTGTGTTTGCGGGGTTGAGCTCTGGCTCTTAGGTCCCGTCTCTCAACTGTCAATCAACTGGTGTACAGATTCGTGAACCTATTGGGCTCTATCATATCTACATTTGAAACTGTGTATGGAGTCAGCCTCCACCACAACACTACTTAATGCATTTAATTTGTTAACTACCCTGACACTGAAAAAATTCTTTCTAACGTCTCTGTGGCTCATCTGGGTACTAAGTTTTCACCTGTGTCCCCTTGTTCGTGTTCCACCCGTGCTAAAGAGTTTGTCTTTGTCCACCTTCTCAATTACCCTGAGAATTTTGTAGGTGGTTATCATGTCTCCCCTTACTCTTCTGTTTTCCAGGGTTGTGAGGTTCAGCTCCCTTAGCCTTTCCTCGTAGCTCATTCCTCTCAGTTCCGGGACCAGTCTGGTGGCATACCTCTGAATCTTCTCTAACTTCGTCTTGTGTTTAACTAGGTATGGACTCCAGGCTGGAGCTGCATACTCCAGGATTGGTCTTACATAAGTGGTGTACAGGGTCCTGAACGATTCCTTACACACGTTTCTAAAGGCAGTTCTTATATTGGCCAGTCTAGCATATGCTGCTGATGATATCCTTTTGATGCGGGCCTCTGGGGACAGGTTCGGTGTGATATCGACCTCCAGATCTTTCTCTCTATTTAACTCTTGCAGGATTTCACCTCCCAGATGGTACCTTATGTTCAGCCTTCTGCTCCCTTCACCTAATTTCATTACTTTACACTTTCCTGAGTTGAACTTTAGCAGCCATTTTCTAGACCATTCCTCCAGCTTGTCCTGTAGTCTCTGTCTATCTTCATCTGTTTTGATTCTTCTCATAATTGTTGCATCATCAGCAAACATTGAGAGGAATGAGTCTATACCCTCTGGAAGGTCGTTTACATATACTAGAAACAGGATGGGTCCGAGTACAGAGCCGTGTGGAACCCTGCTGGTGACATCTCGCTACTCGGATCCTTTCCCTTCACTGTTACTCGCTGTTTCCTATTACTTAGATACTATCCCTTATCCACTGGAGCACCTTACCTTTTACTCCTGCCTGTTGCTCCAACTTTTGTAACAGCCTTTTGTGAGGTACTGTGTCAAAGGCTTTCTGACAGTCCAAGAAAATGCAGTCTGCCCACCCTTCTCTTCCCTGCCTAATTTGTGTTGCATAGTCATAGAATTCTATTAGGCCTGTGAGGCACGATTTACTATCTCTGAACCCATGCTGGTGGAGAGTTACAAAGCTGTTTCCCTCCACATGCTCTACGAGCCTTTTCCTCGCAATCTTCTCCATTACCTTCCGTGGTATACAAGTTAGGGAAACTGGCCTGTAGTTCAGTGCCTCTTGCCTGTCACCCTTTTTGTAAATTGGGACTACATTAGCTGTCTTTCCGGAAGGTCTCCCGTTTCCAGTGACATGATATGGGTATGGGTTGCACAAGAAACTATCGCGCAGAGGATGAGTATGGAGAGCAAAGTAAACAAAGATTCACACGATGAGAAAAGGTTGCACAATGTCCTATGACTTACAGGATGAGTATGAGGTGCACAATAAACTACAGGTCACAGGATAAGTATGGGTTGCACAATAATTTACAGGTCACAGGATGGGTATGGGGTGCACAAACAACTGGTAACAGGATGAGTATGGGTTGCACAATAAATTACAGGTCACAGGATGAGTATGGGTTGCACAAACTACTGGTAACAGGATGAGTATGGGTTCACGTAATGCGACTGTTCACCAAGCAGTAAGTAGGTACTCAGGAGTTAGTCAGCTTGTTGTGGGGGTTGCATCCTAGGCGGGGTCAGTAACTCGACCTTAAGGATGTCCTTGATAAAAGCCTATCGTGTATGAATATACTGTGGTTTCCTGTCCCCAACACAGTGAATTGTTATAGTTATAATATTATGGTTTATAATTAAGTTCTTATAAGAGCGATCCTGTGTCATAATTAACATACGTGTATCTTTACCTCAACATTTTATAAGTTAATTTATGTCTGCATATGATGATGATCATATACAATTAAGGTAGCATTGCAACTTTATAGGAAATTGTTAAATCCAAAATATATCTGGTTCTTATACTTGAGATTGTGTTACAATAAACGTTTGAAAACAAAGTTTGTATCTGTATTTAAAATATAAAACATTTTGTGTTTATCAACGCATCTCTCCGAATTACAATTTTTTTCTGAATTGTGAAGCCTGTATTGGCCGCCTGGCAGGACACTGATGCAATGGAAGTTTTCATGTGTCCGGACACCGGCGATGGTGTGGTATTGGCTATATATTTAACCATATCTTGGGTTTCATTTAAGATATATTTACCTTGAAATGTAGTCACATTATCGTTTAGATCTGTGTTTATGCTGACATATAGACCTTTAATGTTACTTTGCATATATGCAAATGAATTACACAATTGATTCACTTGTTTGCAGGCCTTCGCATTCCCTGAGATAGCCATCACGTAACTATAAAAGGCATATATCTTCACTTTCACTTCAGTTATATTTATGCTAAAGTATTAACATACAGCTTATATGTCTGTCTTTGTTATGACAGAAAACTTCGTTTATTACAATATCTAGATTAAATTAACATTGGTCTTTGAAAGGTCATAGTTCCCATCGATAGGGAGAGCGTAGGCCAAGAAACCTTGTTTAAAATATGAATATCTTTCCTGTCTAATAAGATATAATCTTTGTGATGGATTCACAAGAATTATTTGATCTCTGCCTTTCTGATAACTTATAAAAATATAAGTTTTATTTGTGAATCTCTATTAATTAAATAATATATCAGAGAGCGTGTTGGGTTCGGTGTTCTATGAACGAAAACGACATGGGTAGTTTAAGTAGCGAACGCATACAAACGAATAACGATAGTATCTATATAACAAAATCATTGTCCTGTGGTGTTGATTTAACTTCCAGACACAATTTTTAAAATAAATATTAAATGTTTTGTGGCTGTTTATGAAAGATATTATTACAAATACCCATTCTACTTTACCCATTCTACTTGTAAATTTGCGACAATTTGAGCAAAGAAGTGCGACGACTGGATCACTGTGTACAGGAGGCTGATATGGTAGCAAACACTCTCCAGGCGACCATATATCTTGGATAAGTCGCTCCACAATTTTGTCGCTTGGACCGTCGACTTCCTATGGCGTCACCTGCTACATATTTACTTCGAATTTCGATATGAAATTACATTATTTCAGAGTGAAAATAGGTTTGATCGTGTTCTACGTGCAGCACCAACATTACAGTCAGTAAATATATCATATTTCTTCATTACTTACGTAATACTAGGAGGATTTGGGTACATTTGGATAGATTTGGGTAGATTTGGGTAATTCTACGGACCGCTCCACAGGGAGGTGTCCTCAGTCCTACTCTGTTCAATGTGTTAATCAATGCACTTCTAAACTCAGTAACTAGGAGCCCAAGCGAACACATCATTAGCTATGCGGATGATATACTGATCCACACCAATGGGTATACCAACACCCAAAATGTTCTGAACTCTGTATTGCACACATGTCAGGAACTAGGCTTGGTCATCTCAGTAGAGAAAACAAAGATCCTGAACCGACGCCCACCCAGGCGGGGTGGGGCCGTTCGCAAAATGCAGTTGCATGATGGCTCTCTGCTCGACTATGTAACCAGATACAAATACCTTGGTCTTGAAGTTCCACTGTACCGCAATGTTGTAGCCAGACTGGGTCGCCAATGTAGAGAGAGGCTCCGTGCTCTCAAGGCTGTGGCAGGCTACCATCCAAGCTATGGTGCAAATGTGAGAATTGTCAAAATGATGTATCTCTCATATATTAGGTCTCTGATTGATTATGCTGCACCCATGCTTGCTCTAGTGCCTGAGAGAATGCTTGGAGGGCTGGAAAAGATGCAAAACGAAGCCATGAGGATTATCCTCGGATGCCCCCGTACAACTAAATTACTAAACATGAGGAAGGAACTGAATATTTCATGTGTAAGTGATCGTATCACTGAAATTAATGCTTTAATTGGTATCAAGATGCTTAGGCTAACCCACCCTAACCCCTGCACTGAAGCCCTCCAAGCCTTCTTCCTTGAAGGTCAGCATCCCTCCAAATGGATTACTGTAACTGCCAATGTGCTCAGAATGTATAACTTTCATCACCCCCACCAAGAGCGACAACAACAACACTTTCCTGCCCCATGGGAGATCACTCCTTTCCAAATTACTGTTCCCCCTTTCCCACCCAAGAAGCTGATTAAAGAACAGGCCTTGCTTCGACAAGAAGCAAAGTACAATGCCTTAAGCCAAATTGATGCTTTAGTCAGAGAGCGCTCCCTTTCCCAGATTATTTACACTGATGGATCCTTGCATCAGTCCTATGGTGCAGCTGGAAGTGCAGTTGTTGTGACTGGGAGAGATGGTTCCATCTCCCATGAGTGTGGAGCGAGACTAAGTAACTGGGCCTCCACTCTTCAAACAGAATTGGTTGCCATAATCCTTGCACTAGAGCGCGTATATGAATCCAAAGTTGACACGCTAATTGTAAGTGACTCCTTGTCATCCTTGACTGCCCTCAGCTCCCCAAGGCATAACTGTGACGTGCTTATCTCTGAAGCTAGACATAGATATAGTGAAATAATCAATGATGGAGTCAGAGTTTGTCTCCTGTGGATTCCTTCCCATATTGGTCTCCGAATGCATGATAGAACTGATGAGCTAGCCAAGACTTTTGCTCGTAAAGAGGGAATTGATTACCAACTTGGACTGCCTTTCAGCAGCCTGAGGGCAGTAATATCCCAGGAACATCAACTAAATTTCGGAGGCTTGAGGCAAAGTGAAATTCACACCAGTTACTCCATCTATCATCATTCTATTATGCATGAAGAACCGCACGTCTATGGGGCATCCAATAATGTTAGCAGACTTCTAGATGTTACCACTGCTAGGCTTAGGCTCGGCTACAAGTACCTCTGGGAGTTTGTAACATCTGCTGATGTAGATTTGACTAAATGTAAACTCTGTCAGCAGAACTATTCGCATACTTTGCGTCATTATATAATGGAATGTGAAAAAATTGCGGAATTTAGAGATAACACCATCAATAGTGTCCAAGAAATGTGTAAGTACTTCATTCACAATGATGTGCTGCCCGAAATTTTAGCGAAGTATCCAAAATTTGCTTACTGTCGGTAATGCATGCACATGACTGTAAAGCTGCCGCCCAGTTGGGTGGGTGTGCAGCAAGACTAGTAACTGTGTGACTCACTATAGATGTAAAGTGCCTTGTATAGTGACTGTTGTGAGCCTCTTGTAGTGTCACTTGTGACACCTCTTTGTGTCACTTGTGACACAAAGATTCTTGATGTGTGTATTTGTGTGGGTGATTAGATATGTATGTGTATGTATATGTGTATACGTATATATATATGTACATATATGTATGAGGGTGTGTACATGTGTATACAACATTGATAATTTTGTAACTAGCGTCAAACATTGTTATTTGCTTAGCTAAACGAACTAGAGGGTTCAGTTCCTGAACCGATTATGTGCCTCTGTATCCTTTACACCACCGCCCACGGGATGGGTATGGGGTGCATAATAAAGAAAGAAATTGATTGATATGTGCAAAGTAACATCAAAGGTCTATATGTCAGCATAAACACAGATGTAGACGATAATGTGACTACATTTCAAGGAAAATATATCTTAAATGAAAGCCAAGATATGGTTAAATAAATAGGCAATACGAAACCATCGCCGGTGTCCGGACACATGAAAACTTCCAATGCATCCGTGTCCTGCCAGGCGGGCAATACAGGCTTCACAATTCAGAAAAACATTTGTAATTCAGAGAGATGCGTTGATAAACGCAAAATGTTTTATATTTTAAATTTAGATATAAACTTTGTTTTCAAACGTTTATTGTAACAATATCTCAAGTATAAGAACCAAGATATATTTTGGACTTAACAATTTCCTATAAAGTTGCAATGTTACCTTAATTGTATATGATCATCATTATATACAGACAAAAATTAACTTATAAAATGTTGAGGTAAAGATAGACGTATGTTAATTATGACACAGGATCGCTCTTAAGAACTTAATTATAAACCATAATATTATAATTATAATAATTCATTGTGTTGGGGGACAGGAAGCCACAGTATATTCATACACGATAGGCTTTTATCAAGGTCATCCTTAAGGTCGAATTACTGACCCCGCCCAGGATGCAACCCCACAACAAGCTGACTAACTCCTGAGTATCTATTACTGCTAGGTGAACAGTCGCATTACGTGAAAGGAAATTTTCCCAATCATTTCTGTCCCGCCCAGGATTCGAACACGGAATTCTCGATTGTGTGTCGAGAACGAACAAGACTAATACTGGGACCCCTATACATATGATGAATGTTTTATATTATCAGAAAATCGGGAAAACATAAATATATTGCAAATATTGGTCATTAAAGTATTTTGGAAACAGAGGTGTATTTTAGTTATCTTATTATAGAGCACGAACATCATAGACTCATCCTGTGAATGGTAGCTTATTGTGCACCCCATACTCATCCTGTGAGTCCTGTTTACGTGCCACCCCATACTCATCCTCTGTGCGATAATTTATTGTGCAACCCATACTCATCCTGATTACCAGTTGTTTGTCACCTCCATACCCATCATGTGACCTTAATTTATTCTGTAACCCATATTCATCCTGTTATCAGTAGTTTGTGCCACCCCATACTCCATCCTCTGTGCGGTAATTTATTGTGCATCCCATACTATCTTGTTACCAGTAGTTTGTGCAACCCATAACCCATCCTGTTACCTGTAATTTACTGTGCAACCCATTCTCGTCCTGTTACCAGTTGTGTGTGCACCCCATACCCATCCTGTGACCTGTAATATTATTGTGCAACCCATATTATCCTGTTACCTGTAGTATATTGTGCACCTCATACTCATTCTGTGAGTCATATAGGTACATTGTGCAATCCTTTCTCATCGGGTGTATCTTTGTTTACTTTGCCCTCCATACTCATCCTCTGGCGTAGTTTCTTGTGTAACTCATACCATCGTGTGAGTGGTAGTTCATTGTGTACCCTATAGTCATCCTGTGAGCATAGGGTACACAGTGAGTTCTTTCTTCGCATTTATGTAGATACTTTTTTTATCTGCAAGCCTATAACAGCCTACAATCACTGTGTAGAAAATTTATCTGTCTACAATGTCATCAGGAAGTTGGATATCCACTGGAGAAACATGCCTGA